>JAHBMJ010000974.1:0-32526 GCA_018398765.1 Chromera velia | reverse complement strand
GGGGGGGGGGGGGAGACGGAAAGAGAGAGAGACGGAGAGCGAGGAGGGAGTTGTAAGGGTGTGTGGGGAACATTGCAAAAAAAAAGGGGGAGACGGAACATCGCAAAAAAAAAGAGGGGACGGAACATCGATATTCAATGAAGCATCCGGCAGTGTTTGCTCTCCTTTCTTCTCCGTTACAACAGACAGTTTCCCGTCCCTCTTCCCCAATCGAGAACTTTGCCCGTTCTTTGAGGAGAATGCCGAGAAGAAGCATGAATGGGCGAGCTGTGAGGAAGTGATTTTTCGTGCAAAAAAACAGAGCTTGCGACAATGTCAACTCATCTCTCTCAGTTCTCTTTCTGCATGCATCGATAGATAAGCAGTTTTTGTACGCATCTGTCTTTCTGTCTCTTTCACGTGCACTGCTTCGTCCGTTTTGCTCTCCGGCAATTTTTGCATGATGATCTTTCTTCTCCCCTCCCCCGCTACCGCAGCTTCCCTCAAAAACATCCACCCCACCAAACTTTCCACCACCCTCCCTCAAAGCTGTGCTTCCCAACAGCAAATGAAAAACGCTGTACGAATTTCCACCCCACTGACCTCCCCCCTGAAAGTTGTGTTTCCCGATCACCAGATCGTCGTTGAGTGCCAGCTTCAGCTCCGGGTTTCCAGTCAGGTAGCTTTTCATCTGAATTGTCCCGTCGATGCAGCTGTTGAGGATATACCCACTGGTGTTCAGCACAACCGTCAGACGTTCAAGAATGTCCAGGAAAACCTCATTCTTCCGTCCCTGGGGCCCAGCCTCGGCGGATGAGTGCCCGACAGGCCGGTGCACGGCGTTGCTGGGGACCGTCTTCGGGTTGAATCCTTGGAAGGAGGGCAGCTGGGAGCCTAGAGTTCCGAGGGCCAGATTGGCGAGGGTCTTTGTGGCACTGGCAGCAGCACCCACACCCTGTGAATCGACCATAATGGCCTCGTTGTGGATTCGGGATTTCAGGTTTTCTGTGGAGAGCATCTGGGGATAACCGTAGTCAAGAACCTCATCCAAAATCTCATACACCAAAATGAAATTCTTCCGGATCGACTCCTCGGACAAGACCCCGCAGAAGTCCTTGACGAGTTTCGTGACACGAAGAAGAAGTTCGACCACATAGGTTGGGGACACATTCTGTAGGGTCACACAAACGAAATAAAGCCCGTTTTTCTTCACAAAGATGTAGTTGATACCGTCCACATTGAAGATGGGGGGGGCGTCTCCTCCCCAAAATTTTACCTTCCGAAAGAAAATCTCGGCAGTGCCTCTAAAGATGTCTCCCCTAAAGTCTCGATTGATAATCGTGTCCCCCCTCGGAGACAGAATGTAAACCTGAGAGAGCATTGTGAGCCACCAAGCTCACTTCTCCTCTCGGCTCCACAACTCCGGTCAGGCGTCTCCGCGATCCAAGTCTACGAAGAAAAGACTGAGAAGTCACACCACCTTCCTTTCATTTTCCTGATGGCCCGCTACCCCAGCGTCGGAATCGGTTGTCTGTCGGTAGAGTGGCAGTTGCTTCTGACGTGGGAAATATGGCCCGACATCGCCCGACATCACTTCAGAGTCTAGTGAATCAGAGACGGTTCCAGTGACTTGTCCTTGGCAAGACCCTCAGCTTAGTGATGCATGCTTAGTGTGCCAGCCAAAAAAACAGGAAAAACGGAGCCCCGGCATGCCGCAGTGCCAAGCCTGCGCGCGCGGTGGGCCCTTGTGGGGTCAAGTGCGCGGGGTCCTATAGCTGCATGGGGCCCGTGTCGTGTCTCTCCAACAACACTGCACATGTGGAGTGTTGCGCGTCTCTGCGCGATGCAGTCAGTCTGACTCATGCAGTCACTGTCTCAGAAGATCTCACTAATAATACTTCACTGTTCAATTCAGCAGTTTCCTCCAGAAGGTCACTCTTTAACTGCCTCTGACTCCCCACAGTGATCTGAGAGGAGGCACGTCTGGCTGTAATCACTTCACTCTTTCCAGAAAACTTTTGTCCCGAAGAGGACTGTACATATACCGTCTACTCAGCGTCTTTCTGCTTGTTTTTGTCAAGCAGAGACAGCGAACAGGGTTCGCCGATAGTCGGCCAATGCGTTTTCCTGGAACGTCCAGAACTTCTCTGGTGCTTCTCAGCTTGCATGCCTGTGTGAGCAGGGTTGCGGCCTTCTCAACTGGTTCATCTTTCCTCTCTCGTCACGCCCTCAGAAACAGAATGAGCGCTCCCACAGTCTCCGCCACCACCGGTGCTGCCTCTGTCAGCGACGATGCCTTCAAAGGGGCCTTCGGTGATCTAGTCCAACTGGCCAAGGAAAAGAACTGCGGCCCCATTCTTGTCCGCCTGTCCTGGCACGATGCCGGGACTTACTCTAAAGAGGTAAGTTTCGGGTTCGGATCTTCTCTTCTCGCCTCATCCTTCTGCACTGATCCTTTGGGGTGTTTGTGTCTGTCTGTGTCTCTCTGCAGGCCAAGGACGGTGGCTCCACTGGCACAATCAGACACGGTGAGCCTAGATACTGACGCACTTCCTCTTGTCCACCGCTGTCTGGCCGCTTTTCGTTTTGTTCGACATGACTGGAGAGTCGTTGCTGTCCTTTGTATGTGCTGTGTGTGCGCAACCTCGTGCTCCCTCACTTGAGGCGGCAGTTTGATCCCCCCTCTTTTTTTTTTTCATGTGTGCCCTTGTGTCGCACAAACAAACAAGCATTAACTCTCGTGGGACTGCGAACCTGGCAGAGATTGCGAGGTGAGTGCCTCATTTGCTCACCGATTGCATGGATAGAACTTAGCGTGAGTGAGGAAGCACAGGAATACCGTCACCACAGATATGGACAGACGGAAAGAAGGACGCATACATGGATGGATGCATGGATGGATGCATGGATGGATGGATGGATGGATGGATGCATGGATGGATGGATGGATTCGAGAACTCTCAGTGTCTGAGTCTGTGTTTGAATAAAGCTCCGATCCAAGTCGCTTGATTTTCTGTCTCTGCATGTGTCTCCTCTCCTCGTCGCTCTGCAGATCCCGAAAAGTCCCACGGAGCCAATGCCGGTCTTGACATTGCGATGCGATTGGTTGACCCCATCAAGCAGAAATACCCGGACATGAGCTTTGCCGACTTCTTCGTGCTTGCGGGCATTGCGGGTGTCCGAGCTATGGGGGGTCCGTTGGTGGGGTTCAGAGGGGGGAGGGTAGACGGGCAGGAGGCGGAGTGCACCCCTGATGGCCGTCTCCCTGCAGCCACCCTGAAGGGGGACGGGCTTCGTGGGATCTTCTACCGTATGGGGTTGGACGACAAGGCGATTGTTGTGCTGTCAGGGGCGCACTCCGTCGGTCGTTGTCATAAGGATCGATCGGGATTTGAGGGTCCCTGGTGCGAGAAGCCGTTGGTGTTCGACAACTGCTACTACAAGAACCTTCTGGGGAAGGAGTGGAAGTTTGATGGGAACCAGTATTGGGCGGACCCCGACCCTGCAGAGGGGGGGGCTGAGGAGAAATTGATGATGCTTCCCTCTGACATGGCCCTGATAGAGGATGCGGAATTTCTGCCTATGGTCAAAACGTATGCATCCGATAATGCTAGGTTCTTTGAAGCGTTTGCAGACTGCTTCCAAAACCTTCATGAGCGTCGGTGGGTGGACTCAAATGCAGAGCTCCGGGCAGTGCAGTTAGAGGGGTAGGTGAGTAAAGAAGAGGTTTACTCCTTCCGTTCTCGTTCCTAGCTGCCCTTCTTCCCAAGAGCCGAAGAAAAGGAAGGGGAAAATGGAGGGAAGACAGGAGAGTGGGTCGGAAAAGGGAACTGAGGCAGAATACAAAGCAGCGCATAACCTCTTTCTCCCCCGTTGGTCTGGCTTGATGTGCGGACAAAAGGGAGAGAACTGCATCAATGAGCGTTGAAGAGACTTCAGCGAGGTAAAGAGCACTTGCTTGCTTTTCTTTCTCGATTGTTCGGTTGGAAAACGTACTTCTTGACTACATGGCTTTTTTGGATGTATGCGTGCTTGCGAGGAAATCGGTCGATTGACCGACACACCCACGCGTGCAGTGAGCGAGGTCATTCATTCATTCTGTGTGCCCTTTCTGCGTGCTCAGTTCTTCCTGTTAGCGCCGCTCTCCCCCTTTGTGGGGGAAAGTGCACCTTTCGAAGCGTTGTACGGACTATTGGCTGATCCAGCCTGTGTCAATTCTCCGACTGATTCCCAAGTCGGCCGCTCGTTGTTTAACTTATTCTTCTCTCCTTGCCAATGTGCGAATCGAAATTCCTGTCATAGTCGCACCCGGAGTTACACTGTGCCTCAAGGATGCCCTCAGTGGTCAATCGGTTCAAAGGTTTTGCTTCAGCCCTGACTGAAGCTCTGACTGAATGGTTGACTCAAATTAAGCTTTCATATATGTGAACAGTGCCGTTGTCTATCCATATAATCCCGCCGTTGTCAGTGGTTGTGGCTAGGGTTGTGACTGCATATACGTAATCACCTGGTGTTGTGCCCTAATTCAGAAAGCGGCGACGGGCCGTGGGACGGGCCAGGCGCGCGCGGCCGCGGGAGTGGACCCACAGAACGGACGGCCCGCCGAGCGTACGTCAAGCGCGCGCGCGGGAGCGGACCCACACAACGGACAGCCCGCCGAGCATGCGTCAGGCGTGCGGCAGCCTTAACGGTGCAAACAAGACAGTTGCAGCAACACTGTCAAAGCAACACATCAATAACAGATGGCAACAGAAGTGAGACTGATCTCAGTATCCGAAAGAAGCATAAAGCGTGAACATACAGAGATGGAAAGATGGAAACAGACGTGACGTTGAATCCATGTATGTATCTGGATTCATTTAGAAAGCGATACAGACGTGCATACATGCGAAGCCAGAATTACTTGACAAGCCATACAGAAAGGATCTTACCAGAACAACTTGAAGTGACGATGAAGGACCCGGCAGACGAATACCGAAGTAGACTCAAGTAAGTTGTGTGTATGTAGAGCCCCGTATAGCTCGCTAGCTTGCCCACTAGCGGAAACATCAGCAGAGCATTCCCGATTTAAGGGACCTCTGCACCATTTCTTTTTCGCACCATTCTCGGTTTGCTTCGTTCGGGAAGGAGCTTTCTCAATCCTTCCCTTTTTGCCAACATAGAAGAAGCTGAACACGCTCCACTTGCAGGCCTATTCGACCACCTCAACAACATGCCGGTCGATTTGGCAAAGCTGAAGACTCTGGATGTCTGGCTGATCTGCGACCCCTTTGACCCAAAGAAGCACGATGCAGACACTTGGTGGACCCTTTTCAAGGCTAAGTATACCCATAGAAACTTGAACATCGAGGAACTCAAGGTTCTGGTGCAGAGGTATGGGATGGGGGACCTTTTCACGGATTGGTTGAAAGAGAAAGGAAACTTGTATGCAAATGAGGCAGCACTGGAGGCTTCTTTCCTCCAAAAATTCCGACCCACACCCCAGGAACAAACACATGCGGTCTATACTCTCAGAAGCTATCACCTCTCCCCCGGAGGCGATTTCGATCAACACCTCAATCATTTCCTTGCAGAGTATCGAAAGGCCAGCCCCGGCCATAAAATAAAAGCACGCATCCTTCCCTTCATTGGGACCCTTTACGAAGACCTCAACTCACGATTGACATCCGAACCGCCAATCAACGACTGGGCCCGATTGATCACCTGAGTGAGGTTTCTGCACAAGCAGATCAGCAAGGAGAAGGGACTCACAAAGCTCGCAGCCATGTAAGCATCCAAGAGCAAACAGGGAGGACCCCAGACACCCAATTTCCAAACCCAGCCTGACTACAGCCGAACAGCAGTCGACTAGTTGAGAGCAGAGATCGCGGCTCTCAGACAGCAACTCCAAAATAGCAACAGAAGCTCCTATCGCCTTCCTTAGTAGCAGCCGAGCTACAACAACTCCCACAGATCCCTGTACTCTGGCCAGTCCGCACCGCCTGCAGCCAGAAGGAACGACCGCAGAGGACCCCGCAGTAAACCACCAGGGTGGGGGACAGTCGGTCATCAGAACTACTGGGGCTGTGGCATTTGTAGCTCGAAGGAGCACAGGAAAGCGGATTGCTCGTCGGGAAATGGGCAGGGCGGCCGGCTCTAGAGGTTGGTCCGGCTGCCCTGAGTGCGAAGTCACCTCCTTCCCCCCCTGTTCGCAGCACCTCTGTGTGTCTTCAAAGTCCCGCACCAGCTCGTGTGTCGGCTGCCAGTGGTGTTGTGTGGGGTGAAGGGGAGAGGGAGGAGGTAGACAAACCCTGCAGGCCGTCTCTTGCTCCGGACGGCTCTGCTGTAAAAAGCGAAGGAGTGAAAGCTGCCCCGAGGCCATGGGTCTTTGTATTGATTTCTGGGCATGTGGTGACAGGTTTAATTGATACAGGTGCACAAGTTAGTTCAGTTGATATAGCAGTAGCAAGCAGGGGAGAAGGGGAGATATAAGCAGCCTCTCTGGGTTTGGTGGCTGTAGGAAATCAAGGGGTTTCGACAGTGAGGGAGATGGACATACAGATTGCACACCCCACCGACCCTTCCAAACCGGTGGGGCACCCTATGCTGGTCATAGAGAAGTCAGGGTATGAGTTGATTTTGGGGATGGATTTCCTTTGGGCAAGGGCACCGGAGATCTTCTACTGCTCTCGCAATGAGAGAATCTATGTGGAAGGTCTCCCAGAATTTGATGTATTTTATGATGATGGTCTCCATCCAACCGCAGTCTCTGCATTGAAGCGGACTTGCGCGCCTCGTTGGCACCAAGCATTGATGAGAGTCTCTGTGGATGCCCCTGAAGGGGCAGAGGTGATGGTCAGAAAGAATTTTCCCCGCGTCCATCTGGGATTAGCAGTTCCGGAACAGTTGGCAGTGGTACGTGGAGGGGTGGCAGTCATTGAAGTCACCAACATTTCCCGAGTGAAACTCACAGTAGGACCGAAGACAGTCCTTTCATTTGCAGAGTCGGCAGCCTACATTGTTGCGGTCTCTGCAGTCACAAAAGCATCCGACCATCCAGGAGCAAGGACAACGACTGCAACCGAGGGATTGAGGAGTTATGAACGCATGTCTCCGGGAAAACCGTCTGAGAAATGGTCCGGGGAGCAGGCCCTGTTACACCCTCGGTCAGTCGCTCCCTCTGCTCGCCTCTCTTCCAATGACATGAGTTCAGGTACTACGCTCAATTGTCCTCTTTCTTCTCCCTTGCAGACGGACCTTCCGAAAATCGATCTCGAGAAGGTTTTGGGAGAAGTGCCAAAGGAGTGGAAAGGAGATTATATGCAAGTTTTAGAGGAATTCAACAACCTGTGGTCATAAGAGCGTTTCGATCTCGGTACTCTAGAGGTGGAAGGACAGCCGTATTACGCGACGATCCCAACGGAGACGAGTGTCCCTATCCGTTGGAGTCAGGATCGTGTTCCCTACCATCAGAGAGAGCAGGTGAAGAAAGAGATCGATGCGATGGAGGAGGCAGGCATCATTCAGCCCTCCCGTTCTCCATGGGCAGCGCCTGTTGTGCTGGTGAAGAAGCCAGATGGGAGCACCTGCTTCTGTCTTGACTTCAGGAGGTTGAACAAGGTGATAAAGAGAGACCTCTTCCCTTTCTCGAGAATTTAGGAGACGCTTGATAAATTGGCAGGCTCTTCTGTCTTCTCAGCCCTTGATTATACCAGTGGGTTCCACCAGCTTCTCCTGAAGCCGGAGGACCAAGAAAAGACAGCCTTCGTAACCCCTTTCGGGCTGTATGAGTTTCTGTGCATGCCCTTTGGTCTCGTGAACGCGCCCTCAGAATTTCAGCGAGCGATGACTCTCGTCTTGGCAGCCCTGCCACGCGAGATTGCCATGGTGTACGTTGATGACGTCATTGTTTTCAGCCGTAGCCATGCAGAGCACCTCCGTGATCTGTGAGAAGTCTTCTAACTCGTCCGAGCGGCAGGTCTGAAGTTGCGACTTGAAAAGGCACAGATAGGAAAGAGGGAGGTGGAGTATTTGGGGCATTCAGTCTTGGCTTGAGGGACCCGTCCGAGCAAGAAAAACACAGAGAAGATCCGAACGTGGCCCACTTCTACCGATCGCCCCTCTCTCCGAACTTTCGTTTACTTATACAATTACTACAGAGGATTCGTTCAAAAGTTTGCTCAAATCGCCCACCCGTTGACAGAGTTGTTAAAGACACACGACAAGGACAAGAAGCCCATCCCGTTCCAGTGGACAACAGCAGCAGACGAAGCCTTTCAGGACCTGCGTTGGAGACTCACCGAGCCTCCGATCATGACCTTCCCTGACATGCGTTCTCCATTCATCGTAAAGCCGGACGCTAGTCAGGTGTCCATCGGGGGGGTTCTTGTATACTGTCAGGTAAGGGATGGAAAAGAGAGAGTGGTAGCATATGCGAGCAGGGTGCTTGTGGGGGCAGAACCAAAGTACGGAGCACACGAGAGGGAGGCGTTGGCAACAGTCTACTGCTGCCAACAGTGGAGGCACTACCTGCTGGGCAGCGTGGTGTTTGTCCAAACAGATCACAAGCTAAACCTAGCGATGGAGAAGAACAAACTGGTGAATGAGAGAGTGGGGAAATGGGCTTGGGCTTTGTAGGAGTACGCACCGAAATTTTTTCATAAGGATGGGAAAGTCCATGCAGATGCCGATTCCCTTTCGCGCATACCGCTTCCTACAGAGCACAGTGTGGATACAGAAGCCCCTTTCTGCAGGCATTGCAACCTCCCTATAGACGGGAGCATCCCGATTCGATCAGGTCTGGAGGCATCGATTGCAGGGGTAGAGGTAGGGGGCGTCAGCCCTCTGGCAGCGGCAGTTCCCTTTTTGGACAAAGTGAAAGCTGCGCTTCCCTCTGATCCCTTTATCTCTGATCTGTTCAGATACTTATAGGAAGGAACGCTCCCAGTGGAGACGAGCCGACGCAAGAATGTGATGGCGCAGGAGGATTCGTTTGATGTCAGGGACGGGCTCCTCTATCGATATGAAAAGGGGGGGGCTGAGCAGCTGTATGTCCCTCCGGCGTTGAGGGACACCATCCTGACCATGCATCATGACCACCCAATGGGCGGGCACCCAGCAGTCAAGAGACTTTCTCAGCGACTCCTCGCTAAATTCTGGTGGCCCCGTTTGAGAAAAGACGCACGTGAGTGGGTGTACAAGTGCCGACCGTGTCAACAGAGAAGGAATCAGCCGAAGAGCCGAAACCCACAGACTCTTCCCGTTCCCTCCCGACCGTTCCAGTGAGTCGGCATTGATGTGGTCGGCCCCGTTCCGATGTCCAGGAGGGGGAACCGATTCATGCTTGTTATCACGTGCGCTTTGACCCGGTAGCCTGAGGTATTTACATTGCCTAAAGTCCCTGCTTGGAAGGTGGCGAAGGTCCTCTTTGAAGAAATCATCTGTCGGTATGGATTTATTGAGACCCTTGTTTCTGACCGAGGAACGAATTTTCTTGCAGAGATTGTGCAAGAGTTGCTCAAGCTGGTAAAAGCCCGTCACTTGACCACTACCAGCTACCACCCACAGGGCAATGCGATTCCAGAGAGATTCAACCAAACCTTGGTGCAGGGGTTAGAGAAATAGGTTGATGAAGAGAGGGGGGATTGGGACTTGTATCTACAGCCCTTCCTAGCCTCCTATAGAACGACGGAGCATGCAGAGACAGGGTACTCTCCCTTCGGTCTTGTGTTCGCGCATGACTCTCAGAGCATTCTTCGGATCATGCCCGTTCCCGAAGGCGCGAGAGCACCGCCTGTCTGTTATGACAAATATGCAAGATTCATCAGGCAGCAACGGATTGAGAGAGTTGACAGGGCAAAGGGAAAGGCAGAAAGGGAAAAGCAGGCAAGAGAATGCAGGAATCCCCCTCAGATGACAGAGAAATTCCGTCTAGGGGATCGTGTACTTCTCTGAAAGCCGACGCTAAATTTGGGGAAACAACCGAAATTTGCAATAAAATTTGAAGAGGGGCAGACATTCGTGGTGGTTGTGGTTCTTCACGACCGACCGCATGTTGCTGTCATTCGCCCTCTGGGAAGAAAAGAGAGAGACGTCATTAGCACGGACCGTTTGATGTTATGGCAGCCGGTGAAGAGAGTGGAGAGAGAGACTGAGGAAAGGGCATCAGCCGTTGAGAAGGAAAGGGGAGAGAGAATTCCCCCAGGCACCCCAAAGTCATCTTTCCGGGTCGGAGAAGACCCTAATAAGGACGACCTTTTGGATGAATTAGGATTGAGGGATTAATTGGAGGTGGAGAAAGAAGAAGTGAAAGAAAGCAGTGCTGGAAACAAGAAGAGAGGAAAACCTCAGCCCACCCACATTCTGACTGTTCGAGAAAAAGAAGGAACGGAAGAGTACCGGGTCTCGTTCGACAACGGTACCTTCACATAGATGCCAGAAGAGGAGGTGGAGGCCCCTAATCTTGTTCGGGACTTTGAGAAGGAGAGAGAAAGAGTCATGCGTCAAATCAATTAATTTTGCTTGGTCATTTCATTCCCCCGTTGCGTTTATGTCCGTTGATGGATTGGCAGACCTGGCGGGACATCGGGAGGCCCGAGGGTCGAGTGGTTTGTGTCATGTTGACTTGTGTCTTTTTCTTTTCAGCATCTGCTCGAGGACGAGCAGAGTTAGGGGGGGGAGTGGTTGTTGTGCCCTAATTCAAAAAGCGGCGACGGGCCGTGGGACGGGCCAGGCGCGCGCGGCCGCGGGAGCGGACCCACAGAACGGACGGCCCGCCGAGCGTGCGTCAGGCGCGCGCGCGGGAGCGGACCTACAGAACGGACAGCCCGCCGAGCATGCGTCAGGCGTGCAGCAGCCTTAACGGTGCAAACAATACAGTTGCAGCAACACTGTCAAAGCAACACATCAACAACAGATGGCAACAGAAGTGAGACTGATCTCAGTATCCGAAAGAAGCATAAAGCGTGAACATACAGAGATGGAAAGATGGAAACAGACGTGACGTTGAATCCATGTATGTATCTGGATTCACTTAGAAAGCGATACAGACGTGCATACATGCGAAGCCAGAATTACTTGACAAGCCATACAGAAAGGATCTTACCAGAACGACTCGAAGTGATGATGAAGGACCCGGCAGACGAATACCGAAGTAGACTCAAGTAAGTTGTGTGTATGTAGAGCCTCGTATAGCTCGCTAGCTTGCCTACTAGCGGAATTATTACCTGGCATGATCATCATCATCATCATTCACCACTATAGAAGTTAATATGTAAGAAATATTATAAAAATTTTAAAAAAAATTTATTAAAATATTATAGAAATCTCACATAAGAAATCTGGACCTTATTTCTAACTTTTTTAAGAAACCCACTACATGATTTCTTAACATTTCTATAATATTTCTTTAAAATGGCAGATTTCTATAAATTTCTAATAATAATTTTCTATAAAATTTTTATAATATTTTTATAATATTTCCTAGAATATTTCTTACATATTTCTAACACATTTTTTAGCTTTAATTTCCTATAATCTTAGAAATGTTAGAAAAGTTAGAAATATTGTCTAGATTTCTAAGTTCTTAAATGAGATTTTTATAATATTTCTATAATATTTCTTAGTAAATTCTAGAGTAAATTCTTATATATTTCTAACATATTTCTTAACTTTTTTGTAGGGTATTGAAAGGCTGAGTAGCATTGAAATTTGAAAACTTTAGAGCTAAATTCGATTTCACTGCATGTCGTCTAGGCTGCCGTTTGACATACTACATATTGACTATAATATCGTAACATATGTTAATTTTTGCATGAACGTACCTAGGAACGTACGTATGGAGTTTACGTATGCATGATTGATGAAATTGGCGATTGAATGAAGTTACTAAAGTGAAGTTATTTACATTGAGATCTTAACTAATTCAGGCTTTTAATTGCACTTCCTAGTGCACTTCACGGCGCAAGTCGACCCAACTCTGTTCGAATCACATCACTGGCATCCCTGCGTGCCGGCCACTGGCAACCCGATCTCAACGACTGAAAGGAAAAGCGAGTACATGGATTAGGAATTTAAGTGGGCATTTCAGAAAAAGAGGGGGCGAGGGAAGAACGAATAAAGAGAGGAAAGAGAAGCGCCACGAACCACCGGCACGGAAAAGTTCCTCCCCTCGGGAGGCCAAATGGGCAGAGAGCTAGAGCAACTGTAATAGTTACTGTATGCACGCACCCAAACAGCCAGCCAGCGAAGCTCGTGCACGTTGCAATTAAAAAACGCACCAGACACACACGCATGCACACAAACACAATTAACAGAGGGCATTAGTGAACAACCGCGCTCTGCAGCCAGCCATTCCAATTAACCACCTCGATCGAGGACGATTGATTGATTGATTCATAAAGTGGTTGCAACTAAGGAAACAGCAGTCCAATGTAAAAAGTGCACACCGCAACGTTAAAGAAAACCCCCCCTGCTCTCTCTGCCAGACCGCACTACAAACGTCTGGACTGCTTCCACTGCGTGAAGAAAAGGCACAGGACCAAAAAACTCTCCAGTTGCAACGGGATCTCACAGGTTCATAATCGCCACCATTGATTGAGGCATGGCCTCCGACAAACGGAAAAGCCACTCCCGCTCATGTCTTTCCTTCTACCGGTGTACACAAACGCACACCGAAACACATACCGCAAGACAGATCGGCTTTGTTCCTCGACAACGAAATAAATAAGGTGGGCACTCAAGGCGAGGGCATACATACCATGTTCGGGCAGATGAAAGCGGAGAATGCAGACGAAGTCACACCCCGGTCCTTCTGACTGGACCCAATGCACCGATCTCTCTGGCATTGTCCGTGCTCGTCAAATTCGGGATTCAAGAAAGAGGAGGGAAAGACAGGCACAACATCAAAACAAGCACAGGCACAAGAAGCATCAGACGAAGAGAACACGGCAAAGACAGAAAAAAGCCAGAAAGAAAGAGAAAAATAGAACGAGAAGATGTTGGAAAAACCAAACTGTCATCTCATCTCATTTCCCTCCACAAACAAACAAAGCACCGGGATCGATGCACCCTTCCAACCTCTCAGAAGAGAGAGAGAGAAGGAAAGAAGAAAGGCATCCTACCTCAACCACCCTACTGAAGGGGTCAAGGCCCAGTGCGTGCATGCACACACACGAACGAGCAAATACTGCACGCCCCCCCCCACACACAACGAATACGCACAACACAAAAAAGAAACACACATGGACATTCATCACATCAGAGCATGAGACACCACCCAGAAAAGACATCAGGGAGGGGGTAACGGACACAAGAGCGCAGCAAACAGTAACTAAAAACGGGCTAAAGGTGCAGAAGGAAGGAGAGAACTATACGGCTGCCACTCACTCAACGTCCTCTGAGATGCACGAGGGAGGCCGACTAGTGCATGCATGACGAAGGCAGACAAACAGAGAGGTCCCCCCCCCCCCCCCAACAAAACAAGCACTGGCTCTTAGGAAACTAATAAATCAAGAAGTTTCTTGCAAGTCCCCGTTCGAAAAGCGCACATGCATGGTAAAAAGGTCACACAGACAGACACAATTCATGCATGTTCAACAAACTCCCGCCCCTACCCGAATCACTTCTTGCCCATTTTTCTTCGTTATCATGCCCAGCCCTCCCTTTCCTCTTCAGCAACTTCGTCTAGGAATAAAATCACTCACACACACTCACACACACACCGATCCTGTATGCACGCTACGGAGACGCCTCTGATGCCGCAGGTTCATCCGGAGGATCGTCCTCCTCTGGGTGCAACTCCTTCTCCCTCACATCCACTGCCACAGGGAGGTGCACTGAAGGGGAAGAGGAGGACACGGACACAGGCACAGACGTCAATCCTGCCTCCCGCACATCCCTGCGACCGTTGCTGCTTACCCTCGAGACCTCGCGAGACACCTCAACTAAAGGCCCGAGAGGACCCCCTACCGTGAACCCGTGCCATGCATCCCCGTGACCCTCTCTCCCGAATCCAACCAATCCGGCAGAGCGTTCTCCAACCCCCCTGTTCAAGCGCAAGGCTGAAGAGTGACTAGGACTCGGCACTTGCGTTTCTGTCACATCAGCCGGGGGAGGCGGCATCCTGCCGTAGAGGGCGGCAGTTCCTTGTGTCCGACTGGACAGGAACGGCGTCTCCCCCCCTCCCAGAGCTGCAAACGCTGCAGTGGTTTTTCCCGTCAGCTGCTTGGGAAGGGAAGTTGACGAAGAAGTGGGGGGGAAAGGGGAACGATCGGGGGCTCCTGCCAGTGCCGTGCAGGCCGGCGCTGCACGGGGTCCTTCACTGAAAAGATCAGCAGCCTGGTGATCTCCTTCCTCTTCCACCTCAAGGGCACCCCCCTCTTCTTCTTCGGAAATGAACTCCGCCCTCTTCCATCCTTCCTCGTCTTCCTTGCTCTGCCTGAGAGAGCTTGCAGGGTGCATCGCAACACCCTTTTCCTCTGCAAGCCCCGTGAGGGGACGACTGAATCTGAGAAAACTTGGATTTTCAGCCGAAACCTGATCGGGTAAGGAACGAAACTGGGAGTGAGTAGATCTGTTGGGAAAAGTCGGGTCCTGGGGGTCTTCAGGGTGGTCCTTTTGGTCAAACTGTAACTGACCTTTGCTCCTCCCTCTTCTCCTTTTTTCTCTGAATCGCCCTCCCTCTCTCTCTTGCTGAGATTGACTGCTTGATTGACTCAGGCCACTGAAAGATCCTTTCCTTCTCTCCCACTCCCCTCCTGAATTCTTTCTCTTCTCTCTCTGCTGCCTCTTTAGTCTCTCTGCCTCGCGTGGAGACTGCAACAGGACGTCGAAAGCATCGAAAGGACGGGACCCTCCCCCTGTGGTCAGAGGCTGGGAGAAGTCGGGACGTTCCAAGTGGAGCTTCTTCGAGGAAGAAGAGGACCCAGCCGGGTGGGGGGCATGGGAGGAGGAGAGGTCGAGAGGGGGTTGGGACTCGAAGAGAACTCTTCTGCACATTTCAGGGGAACTGGGAGGGTTGGATGAGGGAGGAGCAGAGGCGCTCTCTGCACAGAGATTTCCTGGAGATGAGGGAGCGTCAACAGGGGGTGATGCTGCCAGGGGTGATCTAGCAGAGCGAGATGCTGCCAGGGGTGATCTAGCAGTCCGAGGGACGCCTTCGACAGCTTCACAGCGGCTTATGACCAATGAGGGGGGTAGACTGGAGGTCGTCATGGTTCTCTGAACTTTTCCTGTGAGGATCACAGTCGACGCTCTGAACTCTCTCCACCTCCAAAGAAGGTCATATCTCGCTAACGGCGCCTCTTTGACTTCCAATTCCCTCGCGTTTCCCTTCTCTGCTGCTGAATGGGATTCCTCTACAGCAACCAGAGGAAGAAACTTCTCGGGCCGACTGCCCCGAAGACTCTTTACACCCACACACTCTGCAGGATGGTCCCTGAGTCTCTGCACAAGCTCGACCTGTTCGGCAACCCTGTGAGCTGATAGCTCGGTCTGCAACTCTTCTACCGTCATCTGACACATTTCTGCTGCTGCCGCTCCGTCTGGCGGCTTGCGAACGTCTTTTGCCAATTCAGTCACAGCCCGAACAAATCGGACCAACGCACGCACACGGACACAGGCGGCATAGAGGAGTCTCTGTCTGGGAGCGATAATCTTTTCCCTGTTTTGCAGCTCTGTTCTCTCTGCGTCTGAGTCTTCTAGACTGACTGACTGCATCAAAGTAGAAGGAAGAGAGGACAGCCAGGAGGGGAGACGGGGACGAAAGCCTCTGGGGGCTAGGATCTCCATGGCTGCACGACCATCGGAGTCTCCTGCACCCTCACCGTTCGACGTGGGGGCTATGGGCGCAGGAGGCCCGACGGATGATCTTCCGTTCAGTTGGTTGTGAGAGCGCGAGAAACCCTCACGGCCTGATGAGTGCAGCACACGGGGGTTTGCTCCCTCCTTTTCTCCCTTCCCCGCCTCCTGCCCTTCTGCTTCTGTGTTCCTGAAGAGACCCGCCAGGTCTCTGCCCCCGCAATCCTCTGCCGCTTCTTCCAAGTTTCCCGCTGGGGTTTGGGCTTGTGTTGCTTCTGTGATGTGCAGAGCGTGGGTTTGGCGGGTCTCGGGCAGTAGAGGTTTGGGGCGGTGCAGAGCCTGGTTGAGAGGGCAGGGCTCTGTGACGGAGCGGCTAGGATCTGCCTCTCCCTCTTCCTCCTCCTCCACCCTCTGTGCAGCGGCTACAGAGGCAGAGAGGAGTTGGGAGGCCGAAGCCGTCCCTCCACGATCAAAGGAAGCGCGGCCATGTCCGGACGCTCCCCTATCTCTGTGGGGGGGAGAGGGAGAGAAGGTAAGGGACTCGCAAGTCGAGTGTCTGTTCAGCTGCTGAGGCTTCCCGGCACCGGGGAGGGCAGGTTGCATTGGAGCTGCCACAGAGCTGCACGATGTCTGTGCAAAAGAAGCACGTCGACCCTTGAAGAGACGGACAGACAGCAGGTGGCCGAAGGATTCCAAGAACCCTTCCAGAGGGACCCGTCTCTGCAGACAGTCCTTTAGTTTTGAATGGACGAGAGGGTCCCTCCTCGCATGCTCCCTGCAGACCCGCACTAGGTCTGCCCACTGCTCACGACGTTCGAGCAGCCCCACACGGTGTCGCAGGACGCTCAGCTCACCCGCACCGGACCCCGACAGCACGGAGTATTGGTGGAAGAGTTCCTTCGCACGCTGCGTCCATGCATCGATCGATTGGGCATGCAGGCAGGAAAAGAAAGAAGGAATGGGTTATTCGGATCTTCATGGATGGGTGGGTGCAGATAGAGATCCGTCGGCAAAAAAAAAAGGATTCAGAGGGGGAAATGGGGAGAAGAGTAACACTACTCGATCTACTCGATGCAGTGCAACTTGAGTTAGGGAAAGACATAGCGGCAACAAGAGAGAGAGAGAGCCGAAGGAGTCTTTCTGCATTCGGAATGCCGAGGTTCAGAAAAACTTGCACATCAGGTGGAAGCCTTAAGAAGTGAAAGCGCACACCTCTCTCCCATTTTTTGTGCACACGCTGCGGGATCGCGCAGGGAGTCTCTTCTGTTCCCGCTTCCGTCTAGAGAGTGTTCGAAGAGGGATACAAAACGTTGCTGACTGACCGATCGGAGTTTCTTGAGTATGCACTTCCTCAGGGGCACAGAGAGGAGTTCGTTGGTGATCTGCAGATCGAGTTGTCCCCCAAGCATCTGGACTTGGGGCTTCACGACGTCACAAATCAACTCAGCCGCATACCTGAAGGATTAGGGAGGGAGGGAAAGAGAGGGGTCATGAAAAACGTCGGTCAGAAAAGGAAGGAAGGAAGGATTAGGGAGGCAGGATCGAGGGACTCGTGGAGTGAGAAAGAAAATCCAGAGAGAACCTCGAAGCGAAAAAAGTTCGCTTGCGGCATTGCTTGAGATTCAACCCGTCACGGTAGCCATGTGCCGATGCATACATACAACGGAACACACGAATTCAAAGCACGGCGTTAGAGGTAGGAAGGATGCGTTGAGGAAGAAACGAGTTCACAACTTCAGCTTCCTCTCTCTTTCTGCATGCCATCTCAAAAGCTGTGCACCGTCTCTCCCCCCCCCCTTTCTAGTCGACTGACTCTCTCTCCTTATGGGAGAGTTTGGAGGTGTCCACCTTCTCCCCTTCCCGAAGAACGACAGCGTTCTGCTGGAGCAACAGAAGGCCCCGGGTCCACTCCCACAGATGCCACCCCTTGCGGGACCAACAGAAGAAACCCCCACAAAGGCAACAACAAGAGTCAAAGAGCATCTCAAGAGAGAGAAGCATGAGGAACAAAGACACACGGATGAAACGTTTAACCTTCTCCATGAGATAAGTGAAGCGAGTCACAGGTTTCACGCCCCTCCGCATCGCACGCCGGTTCAGGCATCCGCATCGAGGAGGCGCATCAACGTCATCCGTTTTTAAGTTGAACCCGAACAACAGCCGCGCTCGAGCTTTCAACCTCCCCGTCTTCTTCCTTGGTTCTGAACCTGAGCCCTCTTCTTGTGCCACGTTCTCCACACCGTCCACCGCTCCGTGTTCCCTCTCACTGCTGTGCTGCTCCTGCTGCTGAGCCTCCACGGCGAAGCCAATGAGGGGCCTCCCCCACCCAGACAGGGCCGACTTTCTGTACCTCCTCCACCCCGCAGTCATCCACTGGCCGCAGTGGAACTTCTTGTCAAGGCGAGACACGGAGGCTAACTGCAAACAACAAAAGCAAACAAAACAAAGAGAGAGAGAGGGAGAGAGAGAGAGCAGAGACAGGAGACGACTGTCCAGCATTCCTGGCCGCAGCAGCAGATAGGCAGATTCTTTCCACACAGAGACAATCTGTGGATATCAAGGGAAAAGCGAGGAACAAGGAACGGATGGAAGCATATCAGAAGGAGACCAGGGAGGTGAATAACGAACATGCTGTTGTGTCTGGAAGTCATAGAACGACATGAATGAAAGGGCAAAGTGAACAAGTCATTGTGCGTACGAGAATCAGCTGAAAGAAAGACAGAAAGGTATGATAGGAGTGAGAAGCAGGAATTAAGAGAGACGATGCAAAGGACCTCTTCTGTCTCTCACACATATGGTGAACCAGCCCCCCACAGAGAGAGACGGAATGCAACAGCTAAGACACAGACCGAAAGGCATGATCATGAACGCACTCACTTGTCGGAGGATAGGGCGGCAAAGCCACAGCACGACTCGGAGCACAAACCCCAGATGAACGCACAGCACGGCAATGACGAGAATGGCCATTCCGTTCAGACTCATACCGATCCCAGGCAAGTCGTCTCCCTGCAGCCGGAGGGTCTCCACCCCTGCCCCAAGTTGTCCGACCACCTGTGCCCCCAGGACGGTGACAAAGAAAGCCATCAACGCGTGCTGCTCCAGACGGTTGCAAATGGAGAAGCAGCTCGTCGAGTACGGTTGGAAGAATGCTGCAAGGCCGTGGGGCCATCAAGAATTCAACAAAGAAGAAAGGGGTAAATGAATGGAACCCAATTGATACTTCGACCTTTCAGATTCACATCCAAAAATTCTCCTTTTTCCTCCCCGCATTCCTTTGCACGCAAATTCTTTTCTCTTTCGCAACGGAAGCGGATCGAATTGTGCAGCAAAAATACGATTCAAAACGCCGGAAAGAAACAAGTAACAACCAAGTAAGATCATGAAGCATTCGCGCACTCACTCAACTACACCCCACCCGATCGACTAACTCACTGACCGTGCACCCAGAGGAACATGACCGCGATTGCCAGCCAGAGAGTTGTGCGGAGGGAGGGTGCTACCAGAGGGACCCACAGAGGAACCAACACGAGGATCTTGCGGGACATCGCCCACACCTCCCACCCGAACAGACCGGGTCTGTAGTGCCTGCAGGCAGGGTGGAAACCCCACGTACGATGCACATATGTACTCACGTCTACATATTCACAGGACAAAGTAGACTCAGCAGTAGAAAAAATGGGGAAGATTAAAGGGCTCAGACAGGTAATGTTTGAGGAAGACGATAAACCCATGACGAAGACATTTTCTTTCAACCGAGAAGGCTAAAAAGGAATCAAGCAACTCAAGTAAGAATGAAAGCCAATGCAGGGTCGAGCAACACCATTTCCGCCCCTTCCTGCCTTCATATACATGCCTCTGCGACGCTTCACTGACGCTGACCTGTAGAGGAATCCAAACCGAGCTAAAATCTTATCCTCATGCAGCCGAAACCGGATCGACCGAAGAACCAACGCGAACCCAATCAAGGTCCCAAACGTCCACAGCATCAGTCCCACCCAGGCAAGCACGTACCTGCACACAGATCGATCCACACAGTGACAGAGGGAGACAAAAACATGTGGGAGTGGGGGGCGTGGGGTCTCTCTGATGCGCACACACAGGCATACGCACACGCACACACACAGACAGGGAGAGAGAGAGAGAGAGAGAGAGAAAGCGAAGAAAGTGGATCAGGAAAGCGAAGGTTACAGGACGAATTCGATAAAAGACTGGAACCAACAACGTGCCACTTGGTCGCTGTTCAGATATTTTTCTCCCTGCCACCGAACTCTCCAACTGAATCACTGACTGACCACAGGAGATGTTCGCCGGCGTGGCACCTCAGGTTGGGGTCCATTGCGAGGGCGAGAGGTCTCCTCTCCGCCCTCCCTCTATTTAACAGCACGCAGCTGACATTCCTCGAAAACTCCCTCGCCATCCAGGGGTGGAACAGAAACATGACCACCACCCACGCAGACAGACACCGGTTCATCACCCGAATCCTCCACCGTGTCCATGCAGAACCTCTCTGACTCCACAAACCCCCAGAAGAAGAGGAAGTTTCCGATTTTTCATTCCCCCCTCCTTCCTCCCCCTCTCTGCTGTTTTTCCGAAAAAAAGAGTGCCAAAGTCTCTTGCTCAATGACCGACGGGACCTGCTATTCTCCCTCACTGGAAGAGACGGAATCGCATTGCGTCCGTACCTCTCTGCCGCTGCTGCCTGCGGTTGGTCGAATGTCTCGCTTCTCCGAAGGGACGAGGCCGAGAGCGAAGGCTTCCTGGGATCCTTCAGGGGACCCGTGCGGGCCCGAAACAAACGCCCAATGCCCACGTGTGCTCCCGGTGGCCTCGAAACAGCCTGCGGAGGCGGTTCGGGTTCCTCAATTCCTGAAGGGCCTGCCTCCAAATCGCTTCCTTCCCTGTACCCGTTCTTCATGCTGCCTCTCTGGGGAGACGGAGAGTCGGAATCGCGCGCCCTCTGCTGGACCCTTTCTGTTTCAACCCCCTGCTTGTTTGCTTCGGAAGAGACCCGAGCCTTCCCCCCGGCAGCAACCTGCCTTGACGCTCTCCCCCTCCCCCTCCCCCCCCTTTCCCTCTCAACGGAGACAGAACCAACAGAAGATCCCAAAGAGGACCCACGTGTCCGCCGTCTCCCTGACTCCCTCTCCCTCTCTCTGCCTTCTCGCACCCCCCCCACCCCCTTCCCCTCGAAATCCGAACCTGCAGACCCTGCAGACAGGGAGAGGGAGCTGCCCTCTCTGCTCAGAAGAAGGCGATTCAGCCCAGCACGTCGAGAGGCGGCGTCTCCACACGAGACCTGTGAAAGCACTGCAACGGAAAAGGCGAGGATGAGCGCCACAAGCGGAAGTACCAACGCTGCCAGCAGATGGATCTGCTCAGGCCTGGGTGCACTGACTGCCTGTCCCAACTCAGGAATGCAGTCGAGGCCCAGAGTTAAGGCAACGGGAGAGTCGAAGGCCTGCTCAACCGAGACGCCTCCAGAACTGCGAAGGGAGGCTCCGAAACCCTTTGCAAATTCTCCAGTGTTGTCGTCCTCCAGCAAAGCGCTGTACTCACTCACGCTGTCCAGCATCAGCTTCATGCCCACAACTGCACACACACGCACACATATATACATGCACATATACATACACACACACAAACGCACACACGCACACGCACACACTCAAACACGATGGAACTCTGAATCCATATCTGAAAGGTCACCTCTCGATCAGTCTCCCTCCCACCCACCCTCCCACCCATAAGTGATCCAGATCAACTCTTCTATCTGTGTTATCTGTGCCTGTGGTAAGCGGCATGCGTTCCCTCCCTGTTTGCAGTGAGCTTCTTATGCCTCTTCATTATTATGATATGAAGGATGAGCAAAACAAAGACCGGCCGGACGAGACGGAAAGCGGGGACCACAGGCCAGCACACAACAAGATACCGAAAAACGGAAGACCTAACAAAAGAGAGGAGCCGCTTCGACGGACGGACTGACTGAAGAGTTCTACCCATGTCGTGAAGATCTTGAACACCGCCGCCTGCATACTCCTCTCGGTCTTCTTCTGTCGGTTCTTGCCTGTCAAGATGCACCTGACCACCATGGAGGTCACGAAGGCAACAGCCAGGGGAATGAGAAGGAGCTTGGACACGAGCAAGCCATGCGTTTCTGTGCACTTTTGGCATCCACTTGCCAGCGCACTCCTGGTCCAATTGTCCTCACACCGCGCGCAGTATGGTCCCGTTGTGCCATGGAGACACTCGTTGTCAACCCCACACACATCAGCTCCCCCGGGGCAACTCCAGAAGAAGGCCCCGTTTACCCCCTCACCAACCCTGGATGGGCTGTTCTCTTTTGCAGTTCGCACAAGAGTACTGCCATGGGAGTGTGCGTGGGACCTTGACGCACGCAGAAGTTGTTTCGAGTGACCTCCCCCCCTCTCACTTTCCCCCTCTTGGAGCATTCTGACCCCCCCACCATCCGAGCGCACCTTCAGTCGACGGTTCTGACACCTGACCTGTGCGCCGTCTCCAGCCAGGAGGAGCAGCCTGGAGAGGTTGGGGCCTTTCGAGTCCCCCACCCAGTCGGCACCACACACAAACTCATGCCGTCTCCCAAACTCATCCACCTCTCCCTCAATGAGGGGGGTGGTGGACTCCTCCACTGCCAGGTGGCAGAGAATCGATCTGTCCTTGCCGTTCGGAAAGAAACTGCAGATGTCTGCAGCAGGACACTCAGAAGAGGGGACTGCGGAAAGTGGAGACTCGGGGGCCGAGACTGCTGTTGCTGCTGATGAGGGTGCGGTTGAGTTGTGCAAGTGTAAACTTTGGAAGAACCTGGAACATTGACGGATGTGGATCTCTCCCGAATTCGGGTCCAACTCCTCTCTCTCCATCTCCTTCTTTCGCTCCGTAATGGCAGCATCAAAGAAGCCAACGTACTCCTTTTTCTCCTCTCCTTCTTCTTCTTCGTCATCCTTGGGGAATCTGGAGTCGTATCGGAGCCAGTCGTACACACAAGCGCACAGAGAAACGGGAGCCTCCTTCTCGCCTACCGTGTCGTCTGTGACTGCGACTGCCTGGAAGCCCCTTCTGGGGGACGGGCAGATGGACCGGAGGTGTCTATACTCACTCTCCTTTAGCTCGGTCAGACCTGCCCATGCCCCAAATCTATACCGTCCATCTCGGGAAGCGTTAAACCCGCTGAGAAGACCTTTGAGGACCTCCGACTGATCCTCCAAGGACTCGATCTCCACTCCGTCACCGGCAAGAAGGGTCGACTCCTCGATTTCCTTCCCTGTGGGATCGCAGAGAGCGGAGTCAGGACAGGGTTTGCACCTTTCAGATGCGAACTCGTCTGCGAACGTCCCGGGGGGACACGTACGGCAAGAGTCGCTGCCGCTATCATCCGCAAACGTCCCCGGAAAGCAGGGTGTGCAGGTGCACGACTGTGCCGACTGACTGAAGTACCCCTGTCTGCATTGCCGACAGGGAATGTCCGTCAGATGCACGTTGTCGATCACAAATGCCCCCCCTGAGGTGGTGACTTCGCACTTAGTGCCCTGCATGATCATCGCCTCAAAATTCACATTCGACATCTGACCGGAAGGACACGCACGGCAAACCCCATCGCCCTTGTTTGTGGACTCGCCCAGCTCACAGGGTTTGCACAGAGCACAACTGGGAAGCTCCTCCTGCCCCACATCGCACTCTCCCAGCCCCTTCCCTCTCCTAGCCGCGCACTCCCATGTCCTGTTCCCGAGCACGGCGCAGAGATGGTCATATATACCGTCGGCTGCTTCTGCGTCGACGTAATCGGGGGGGCGGGTGCCGGGAGCACACCCCCACTGGCGTGCGTCGAGTAACACGGGCATGCTCTTGCTGATCTCGCAGAACTCCCGCATTCTTTGCATCAGCCTGTGGAAAGAAAATAAATGCATGGAGGAAAAAAGAAACAAGTTAGAAAGGAGGAAACAAGTAATAGAGATAAGTGAAGTGAGAAGGGAATGAGAAACGAGAAAAAAAGAACGAGACAAGCATGATAGAGAAAAGAAAAGGACGATCACTCAGCAACCAGTCGCGACCATGAGACCGCAAACAAAAAACGCGAACTATCCAGAACAAAAAACACGAACTATCCAGGTCTGGGCTCACTTGAAGAGAGACAACAACACTGGAAAGGTAGAACTTCATAATACACATCACTGACTGACTTCTGAGGCAGTCCGGGACGAAATTTATTTCCTCTGAGGTCCAAATCCTGCAGACTCCTCGCGTTCGTGAAGGCCAAACGTTCCAGGCCCTCACCCGTGAACCCCGCCCACCCGAGGCGCAGCACCCGGAGAGAGGCGATGTGGTGATTCACCAACTGCACAGGCAAACGCGCCCCCATCTCCGAGTTCTCAACAGACCCTACCGAGCTAACCCCCACGCTGAAGGGCGTTTGGTGGTCCGTGCCAAAAGATTCGAAGAAGGACAACCGCGCTAGCTGGGGATTCTCAACACACCTATTTAAATATTCGGCATCCGGGTCTGGAACAGGGTGGCTGAATCGGTTGCTCTCAAAATCGAGACGCTCGGATATGTTGGGAAATGTGAGGAGATCCAGAGGGATGGGGCCTGAGAAGAGGTTCTTCGAGACATCCAACTCTCGGAGGCCGTTCCCCGTCATGCTTCGAAGCCCCTCGAGTGATCCCTGTAATCGGTTGCCTCGCAGCCGCAAATTGCGGAGTCTCTCTCTGACTCCCAATTCTTTGCAGGTAACGTTAAAGCGAAAAGACAACAGAGAAGAGGCAGTGAGCAATTGTCCCTCAAAATTGTTCCTCGACAAATCGAGAATCTGGACAAAATCCATCTTCCACAAGGCTTTCGGAGGAGGACCGAACAGACCAACGGTTGAGAGGTCAAGCTCGTACGCCCCATCTCTATTCTCCTCACTCGGACCGCGGCATCTGAGCGACCTCCAGAAGAAGCAGAAGTGTAATCGCTTATCTTCTACCGTTTTGTCCTTCACCTTCTTCTGCTGAGAGATGTCAACCATCTGAACGAACCGCTTTTGTGCCGCAGAAGAAACGTTGGACAGATTCATGGAACCCTCACATGTGTCCAGTTCACTCTGGCTATGCCTCTCCTGACATAGTCGCATCCACAGGGGACGCTCCCCCCACCCCTTTTTCTCCTGTGCATTCATGTTGTCCCAAACCATCGAGGCAAGCTTGCAGTTACGGCACTCGGACATCAACTCTCCAATCAACTTCTCAACTGCCTCCTGATCAACCCCACATGCTGCACACTGCTGCCCGCACACGATACAGTCCTTGGGGGGATTTGTGTTCCCGTCGGACCCCCCAAAGAAGGGCCTATCAATACCCTCCAGACTCCCGCCATCTTCAATCATGGTCACAAGATGCTTGTTGAACGTGTCTCCCTCAAATCTGCTCAAAAGCAAGGAGTTTATTAACCAGTCAATCAATATCAAAGGATGTGGGGAAGAAAATCCTTCCCTCTTCCCCGAACTGCAGTCCTTGAGGACACCACCGCACGACACTGGATGGAAGGAAAAAAGGAAGGAAGAGGGGGCATGCAGAGTCT
Source organism: Chromera velia (assembly GCA_018398765.1). Classification (NCBI taxonomy): domain Eukaryota; family Chromeraceae; genus Chromera; species Chromera velia. The sequence continues at coordinate 7,194 of JAHBMJ010000974.1, read as the reverse complement.
CTCAGAAGAAGAAAAAACACGCACGGCAACTGTGCAGCAGTTGAAGAAGAGAAAATGGATACGTAAAGAGGTACACAAGAGACAGGGCTCTGCAAGAAGAGGAAGCAAGTGCGCACGGGACAACAAGGGGGGTGAAGAAAGACAGGGAATTAAAGGGGAGTGCAAGAAAAGGAGACCGAAGACACTCACCGAAAGTTCAGCAGAGAAAAGTCAGTCCCTGCACACATGCAGACACAGACACCGACACAGGCATAGATAAGAGCAGTCACGTTGGAGACATGCAAAACTCTGAAGGAAGAGAAAAGTCACATCTGGGCGAGCAAACTGCTTCCTTCAAAAGGGAAAGAAAGAACCGGGTAACAACACACGGGCACAGCATAAAAATCCATCGCAACGACAAAAACTCCATCCGGTTTACCCTTCACCTGCCTTACTTGGGGAAGGCCAACCCTTCTTCGTCTCGTTGACATTGTAGTTCGCGACTGCCTGACTGGCTGGCTGGCTGGCTGGCAGACTGACTGACTGACTGACTGACTGCCTGGCTGACTGACCGACTGGCTGCCTGACTGACTGCTGACTGACTGACTGACGTTTTTCGAGGATCGGTTTCTCATCAAGGCTGAGCATTTTGGTCGCATCGAAGTTGTCGGGCCCCCTCCCCACCCAGGTCCCATTCATCAGAGCCTGAAAGACTTCATGCTTGATGGGATGGTAGACCGACTCTGACAAGTCCTTCGTCAGGTTGGTCAGAATGATGTTACGGTAGAAGTCGAATGGGGCAGAAAAGACATGGAAATTGGGTTTCAAGGTCGTCAACGAGACATCAATTCTGGGTTGACTGTCGAGCAAATACCCCTCTGCCAGCACCCTCATAAGGAGAAGAGTGAGGTCGTATACTCTGGGTGTCAGGGCATTCATCTTCACCTGTCCTGCGTAAGGAAGTTGAAGCCGACTGTGGGGAATGCCGAAGCTTTGGGGGGGCTCGGAGATCACTGGGGGCGTCACTCCGAGCATGCCCCTAAGCACTCGCGGCGCTTCACTCAGAAGGGCCATACGGTGCCTCCCCGTCCTCAGGTTCGCAGCCTGACCGACCGAGAAAGCGATCAAACATCACACACACACACACACACACACACACACACACACCAGGAGAGACAGAGTCAGAAACAGAAACGCAATAGCATCCTTCAAGCATTTGCGCGTTTTTTAATTCGAAGAGAGCCGCGAGAGAGAAAAAACAGCGAGCACAACTGAAAAAAAAATCCACAGATCACAAAACCGGACATCAGACTAGGTTCGCTAAGACCGAACACTACACAGATCTCTCTCTCTCTCTCTCCCTCTGCCACACACACATACACAGACGAAAGAGAGAGCAACACTCACGTGAATACAGAATGAAATACAAACCGACCGACCGACCGACTGACCAGGTCATCGTTGAGGATCAAAGCGACGTCAGGCCGATCGAGGAGACCCGGCCAGTCGTCCTCAAAAGAAACGTCTCCGAGGGAACGATCCTCGTTTCCCTTCGCCCTCGCCCCTGCCTTCGAAGCCTCCAGCAACAGCTCTGCATCCTCCATCGTTGCAAGGAACAAAAAAATCGCCACATCGCCCACAGAAGAGGACATCCCAGTGCCTCCAGTTGAGAGAGAATCCAACTCAGCTGAGGGCGAAGGAGTCCACCCGTTCACCTTCATCAGTTCGCTCCTCAGCCTTAACGCTCTCGCCTTCATTCCAGTCCCTTCCTCTTCCTCCTCTCCCTCTTCATTTCCTGTTCCCCTTTTTCTCGCCTCGCTTCGCCCCCCAAGTTCTGAGTCCTGGAGAAGCACACGCGTGTAGCCCTGCCCACCCGCCGACTCGATCTCATTCGCGAGACCTCTCGAGTACACACTGAAAGAGACACAGGAAGAGAAAGAAAAAGAAAAGGTGAGGAAGCAAGAGAGAAGATGTAGAAAGGATGAGAGGAAAAGCATACAAACAAACAAACAGACAGGCAGACAAAGACACAAGGTTCCATCCGAGATAATAAAAATGTAGTGTACAGTTGGAAGAAACCGACAAGAACGGCGGACGAGAGAAAACCATCGCAAGAACGTGCAATCTCTCCTTTGTTCAGGCCTATCTGGTCACCCTTTCTGTCTGCCGTGAAAGACCAAAGGGTGCCCCCTGCCAGCACAACACCTGCATTCAGTCCCTCTTGGTTCAAGGGCTGTCGAACTGACTTTCCTGAGAACACGAGTGCCTTCGGAGAGTTTTTCCAGTTAAAGTGCTCGAGGACTTCCGTGATTGCCCTTGCCTGGTGTCTGTCCGAGCTAATACCGACCCGACGAAACACGGGTTTGAACTCATCTAGCTCGGTCAGCGTGGCCTCAGTCGTCAGAAAGGGAATGCCCAGAGAGTTCGCCAGAGGGACCAGGTGGATGGCGCTGTACGTGCGGATGGAAGAGAGAAAGGGAGGGGGGGAATCAGTCGGAGCAGAGGGGGAAGACAGGCAGACGGACGATCAGAAGATTTTGTACTTCTTGGAGAGGACTCAACACAATCAAGTGTGGGAAACAGGCAGAGTGCAGTGCAGTGACTGCAAGATCATCGGGTCGCTCGATGAGTTCAATGAGTTGCATGAGAGTGCCGTTTCATGCATTCTGAGTCAAAGACAAGAAAGCCGATGCACAAAAACAGAAAGAGTCAGTCAGCAAATTGCATGAAAAAGAACCCACAGAGCCATGCAACGATGGCAAAGACCACTTGCCCCCTCTTGATTGACACTTCGAATACCCCCCCCCTAATGCTAATGCAAGCAAAGCAAAAAGGTCCCAGGAAGGAAGACTTACACTGCAGAGCCGACAAGACCTGCATACCAGAACGACAAGCAGAGCAGGCATACAAAGTGAGTGCGCATAACAGAACCAGAACGATCAGACGCTGAAAAGAAAAGGCCCTCTGGCGTCAATCGACTCCCAGGCAGGTGAGCAAATCCGAAAACTCCCTTCTGCTCGTTTCTCGTGATTGCAAATCCGCTTACACATCATTCACACAAAACACTTCACAGACCGAAGGAAGGGCACAGACTCACCCATCACCGCCGAGACTCCCTGTTGGAACATTGCGAGGAGAATCCCCGCAGCCTCCAGAGGATCGTTTCCCTCGTCGGAGGACTTGCAGCTACTGCAGGCAGGCAGGCACAACAAGGAAGGAAGGAAAGAACGGACAGGTGTATGAAGAAAGGGAGGAAAGAGGGAGGGACAGCAAGTAAAAAGGGTGTAAGATGGTGCAAGGACGAAAGGCGTGAAAAAGAGGGTCTCCAGACCGGAAGAGCTAGGCAAGACGAGGGTAAGGGGAACACAATGAGAGAGATGGGCAGCCAGGCAGCCCACATGCTGACCTCTGATGCAAATCAGCCACCAGGAACTGGAACCGGGTCTCATTGTATTTGGATCCGTAAGTCTCAGTGAAGTTCTGCAAGCACGCGTAAACTCTCGCGTCATGACTCAGGCCAGCAGCGCAAGCCATCCACGCAGTCTACAAAAGCACACACATCTCGACTCTCTGCGCCCCCCCCCTCTACTCACCTTGAACGCAGTGTTCAGAGCAAAGGGATACGTCGTCTTGTCGAAGCATTCAGTAATCACCTGCAAACAAGGTCGGCATGATCACACATCGAACATGTGTAGGTAGGAATCATTTGATAGTCAGAAGAAGGAAGGGAAAGGGGTGGCTTCGTGACTGACGCCAATGCCGATCATCGTGCCCCTCCCTTGGCCCTGGGCCCACCACAGCAGAAATGTCCCCCATAGACCCAGAATCAAGCAGAGGGACCGCCCGAACATTGGCAGGTCCCGCCAGCGCCTGAAACTGGTACGAGAAGGGAGAGCGATCGAGTTACACCACAAGAACTGAATCAAGCAACATCACTTTTTGGCTCTGTACGAAAGAAAATCTGCGGAGATCACTTCAAAGAGGTGGCTGCGACCGTCTCTGGTGCATGGCCTTTCGTTTCGTGTGCACAGTGTTTCACAAGATTGACTGGTGAGGTATGCCTGACAGATTCGATCACAAGCCTTGCCCCTTGAATCTTCAAAGCTAGATCAGCACCGGAATTATTAAGTTTCGATTGCGGTTTGGCATCTGCTGTCCGGGCCCGGCTTGCTGGAAGCGTGACTCGGAGGGCAGTTCAGCTGCAAATTGAGCGGTCGATTTGACAAAGTGTGCCGGCCGCAAAATTTTGAAAGGGACTCAGTGGATTTGACCGAGCGTGCCGCAAAATTTGATTTTTGCTCATTTTTGCTGAAAGGGACGCAGTGGATTTGACCCAGCGTTACCAAACAGTTGATTTTTGCTGAAACGGACGCAGTGGATGTGACCCAGCGTTACCAAACAGTTGATTTTTGCTGAAAGAGGCGCAGTGGATTTGACCCGGCCAGCGTTACCAAACAAGCATGCAGTTGATTTTTGCTGAAAGGGACACAGTGGATTTGCGATTGTATTTTATTGTATTGTGATCGAGCGTGCCGCAAAATTTGGTTTTTGCTAATTTTTGCTGAAAGGGACACAGGGGATTTGACAAAGTGTACCGCAAAATTTGGTTTTTGCTAATTTTTGCTGAAAGGGTCATAGTGGATTTGACAAAGTGTGCCGCAAAATTTGACATGCACTGTGTGACTCAGGAGGCCCTCTGCATGTGTACAGCGACCTCGATCGACTTCAACTATAGGGCACTCACCTATAGTTATTTGGTGTGTCACGTGTTATTAATCGTAGAATCGAACATCGTTGCAGCGACAATACAGTGATGACTTTACTATACCTGCAATGGAAGTTTCGCAGACCGTCTTCAAGACATTCGATCAGACTATCTGACAGATCCTATGCAAGCTGTGTCGGGAACTTCTTGTCGAAGTCCTGTCAAAGTGAGACCTTCCACGTTTCGTTGAATTCAAAGTCATTTCTGCAGCATGCAGACGCTGCCAAATGCATGACCTTCTTTCCTTTACTTACCTTGTTCACAGGTAGACGGTCAATCTCCGACTGCATCCTGCCAGCATGACGTCCAGCCTGAGCAGGTATGCTGCACAACTTGTTCAGGACACCGACAATCTCCTTGCCACCTGGTTTGGTAGCAGTGCTGGCCAGGAGGAGTATGCTTCTGACAACGAAGACTTTGTGCCTCCCCCTCCTCCGCCTGCTCCCCACCACCAAAGCAGAAGTACGAGTAGCAGTAGCAGCAGCAGCAGAAGCACCACACAGAAAGCTTCAACAGAAGATGAAAATGTCCCACCTCCCCCTCCAGGCCCCCCCCCCTCTCCCTGTTCCCTCCCATGTAAAAAAGCAGTCAGAAGTTTCTGCGTCTTCTTCTGTGTCAAAGGAACCTGAAAGAAGCAGGAGCAGAAGCCGCTCACGAGGTCGGAAACGTTCCGACTCTCCCCCCTCAGAGGGAGATGAAAGCTCGGACACAGGGGGAAAGCCCGGGTTCGCAACGGAAGGCAGCAGCATCTACCTGCCTGACCACGGAGGGCGTGCTCTGGCCTTGAACCACCAACAGGACAACTCGGGAACGACCGCGGAAAGTCCAGAGAACAGACGCCGCTCTGACCTCTCCTACTCCCCACCTCCAGATGCAAAGAGCGACACCCGCTCTCAGTCATCCCTAAGCAGCGGGGTGTCCACGGAACTGCGGACTGCCCAGGCACAGCACATGATGGCCTTACCATCTCAAGACTCCATACGCCTACCTCTCCGATCAATTGCCCGGGCACGAGGAGAGGGGGCAGCAGGTCCCCCCCGGCCTTCAGCAGCTGAGAGTAGCCCCAGATCTGATTGGTCCCACTCACAGTCGAACAGCTGTCTGTCAGAATCCTCTCAATTAAATCTATGGGGAAGCGAAAGACAACCGCCACTCGCACCGGACCCCCTCCACTCTCCCACAATGTCGAGGGGAGCCACGCCGATGGGGGCTGCGTCAAGTCGTCTCTCACGATCTGGGCACGGCGGTCCCTCTTTCGGACTTTCAGATTCTCCCGCACCCGCCGTGGGGGGAAGAGCCTCAGGGCTCCTCGCCTCAGCCACACCAGCGAGAACCACTCCTTCATCACTCTCCCCCCCCACGCATATGGCACAGCCCTCAGGGGCGGGTAAAGGATCTTCCCCCTCCCCTTCCGATCCCCCACCCCCTCCACGCATGCCAATGTTTCCAGAGCTGCCGAGCTACCCCAGGTTCGAGAGAGACCCGTTGATAGAGCCGGAGGGAATGAAGAGGCCCCAGCCGTCGCGGGCACACAAATCCTCTCGCGTCAAGGTGCGCCTGCTTATCTGTCTATCAGCCCGCTTTTATTCGTGTGTGTACATTCCTGGGTCCGTTCGGGGGCGTCTCTCTCTCTCTCTCTCTCTCTGTGTGTGTGTGTGTGTGTGTGTGTGTGTGTGTGTATGTCTGTGTGCGTATGTTTGTGCCCTGTTTTTTTGTTGGTGCCGCGCTACTCAAACTTCACCTCGAGGACGTTGCAGATGGCGGATTGAAAGGATGTCGGTGTGAGACCGCTTTTATCATATCTCATTTATCTGCCTACACATGTGTCTCTGCCCCTGCATGATGTTTGCCTTGCAGTACCTGGTTGTTTTTGATGACAAGCACCTAGCACATGTTCGGACGACCCACTTCCCATCGAAGGTGAAGCGAATCAAGGACTGGCTTATCTCCTGGGCAGAGAGGGAGGAAGGTGGGTCAGTGCATGGGTCGGTGAATGGATGCATGCGGTTGTTAGTGTGCCTGTGTGTGAAAGTGTGTAGTTGACTCTCAATCTGTTTCATTTCGGTCTCACAGTTGACAAGGAGAGCACAAGACTTCACTTGGTTCCATCACCTTGGTAGCTACTTTGCCAAAATTCTGGCTGTTGGGTGTCTTGCGTTGAGACGCACAGGGACCCTTGGAGTAGTCCGCTTCTTGGCCTCTCTCCCTCTTTGTCCTCCTGTATCACCTTATTTACCCTACCTGCATCCATAATGGGCACATTCTTTTATGAATAGGCGCATACGTTCTCGAGCTGATGATCTCTCCCCTCCCCATTTTCATTTCATTGCATCTTATCATGCATCTATGCAGACGCACTTTTGTGCTTCAACTTTTGTGAAATTCTGGACCTGTTCGGGTACATCGACGGTGTCTGCATGGTCATCAACGGTCTGTCTGTCTAGACGTCT
>JAHBMJ010000973.1:64107-118816 GCA_018398765.1 Chromera velia | reverse complement strand
AAAAGGCAGGTAGCGAGGATTGAACCTATGATCTTCTGTTTGTTAATGTTGTATATTAACCACTAGGTTATGAACGTAAGCGATACACACCATTCTCTTTTGCTTAGCACTATTTTCGATTAAGTCAATTTATTTAATTCTCATTTTCTTTCTAGTCACGCTTTGATAACGTATAGCAATGTGGATATCTGTGTTTTGCTATAAATTTTGTATGCATTCACTTGTATTTGGGTGATTTTGACACACATATCAGAATAAAAACGAGTCTAACAGTTTGCTGCCCTTTATAGTTTGGCCTTCTAAACGTTTCGGAGCTCATTTTCTAAGTAAAGTCGACTCTTTAAAAACATGAGATTTTTATAAAAAGTTTTTGGTTTGACGAACTTGAATGATACTGTTTGCACTAGGTTTTAGCCTTGTACGCTAAAAATTTTATGTCAGTATCAAAATTATCGACGATACCCCTTTTTTTTGGAACGTTAAATTCCGATACGATACCGATACGATACCAATACGATACGATAGCTATAATAACTTATATAGTAACACATGTATGTGGTAAACTTGTAATGTACTTTGTAACCGTGACTTTAGGCGTAAATTTAGCATGTCTATAACAACTTAAACTTATTTTCTTCAATTAAAACGAGCTTTAAATTTGGTTTATATTACTTTCAAGTTCCCAAGTCTTTTAAGTAAGCAATTTTGAAAAAATATTGGAACTAGTATTGGAAAAATTACTATAAAATTTATCAATTATTCATATAATTAAGAGATATACACACATACACTGGCACACACACACACACACACACACACACGGAGAGAGAGAGAGAGAGAGAGAGAGTGACACACAGAGTGAACACGCAGTGACACACGAGAGAGAGAGAAAGAAAGAGAAAGAGAGAGAGAGAGAGAGAGAGAGAGAGAGAGGGATGAGGGGGGAGAGAGGGAGAGACAGAGGGGCGGATGGACTAGGGGGGAGAGGCAGACAGACAGACAGGCAGGCAGGCAGACAACGAATCCACAGTTGAAGGGAGACTTCAATTGCAGAGAGTTCGATGCTTCTGTATGTTTTATTCAAGTGTTTGTGCTGCATGATGCTGCATGAGGGGGATCTTTGTTTGGCGTTTCTCAGGTCAACAAAGAATTTCTGGTCACACTGACAAACAAGGCTTTTCACAAAAGCAGACTCAGCATTTGTTTCTTCGCAGTTCCAACAAACAGCACGGAGTCATTTACTTCCCTACTAACACAGTGGGTCTTTCGCAGTTCTCTCCTTCCTTTCTTGCATGTACATCGATCCGTTTGAGAGGAATCATTGAGAAGTTCAAAATTTTGAAAACGATTCTGAATTCCGAAGCAAAAAACTCCTGCTCTCTCTGGTGCTCATTCAATACTACTTACTTCCTAGACGATTCCTTTCCATCCATTTCATGGGGCCTCGATCATTTTGTCTGTCTCTCTTCCTCCGCGTACAGACCTCTCTTTGTTTTCTGAGTGGTTTGTACATGCATGCGTGTGCGTGCGAGAAAGAGCGGGTCGACTATATTGTATTTTTGTTGTCTTTCCATAGAGTGCGTGTACGGGTGCATTCCTCTTCTTTTTTTCTTTATTTCGGTTCCGCACTGCCTGCGTAGGAATATGCCTCCCTCAAAGACCCGATTAGAGAGCAAAAATCCTTCGTCGCCTCCCCCTCTCCTTCAGGATTTGTGCAGATGTCAAACGCCTTGTTTCTTGCAGCATCACAGAACAAACTCGTCACACACATTTCCGCGACATCTTCTCGAGGAATGCCTTTGTACTTTCTCTTCAGCAAAATGTCATTCACTCCAATCAACACTTCCCTCTCCCGCCCAGGTTTGTCTTCCAGTCCTCCTGGGTGAATAATTGTGTATGGAATTCCAGATTCAATCAGATACCTCTCGGCCTTCCGCTTCCACAAGAGAATGTCCCCCCTCTCCCCCGTTTGAGGATCTTTCGCAACAGAATTCAAAAAGTTGTCAGGCTGAGACCCACCCATGGACCCCAAAAACACAAATTTCTTCACTCCCGCTTTCTTTGCTGCATTAATTTGATTCACTGCACCGTCATAATCCACTTCCTTTGGAAATCCGTTCCCCTTCCACAAGAATTTGAGTTGCCACGGCTTGTATCCCAACGCCTTGACCACACTGTTGAACAGAATAACGGAGAGAAGAGAGAGCACCTTGGGCTTTGGTACAGCGCTCGTGCACAGCACCACAGCATCGCATCCCTTCATCGTCTCGTTTAGGGACTCTAGTTTCAAAATGTCGCCCTCGACCACTCGCACGGAGTCCTTCACCTCCTTTCCCAACCACTTCTCAAGCTGCCTGGCGCTCTTTTTATTTCTTACCTGCACGACAAAATCGGTACCAATGGTGAGAATTCATCCACATGAGCCCTGCTTGCGTGGAGCACTGGTACCGAACACGCTTCCATTCAGTCACTCTTCCATGCCCTCAAGATCAGATTGCTGCCCCCCCACACACACAAATCCACAAAGCTTCACATTCCAAAATACACCAGCCAGAAAGCCACAGACCGACATACTCGACCCGCACTGCCCCAACTGCATCCATTTACGACCACCATCCAACTCAGCCCTAGAGAGATCGACTCACCTGGCCCACTGCCTCCACGTCAGCTCTCTCTGCCAGTTTCCTCAGCACAATCTTCCCTGTCCTTCCTCCAGCTCCAGTCACGAGCACTCGAAGAGCTTCTGCCTCCTTCATCAGGAGAGAGCCGCAGAAGAGAAGAAGAGGAAGAGACGCGAGAGGGAGGAGACGGAGACGCATGATGGATCTCTGTCTCTGACAATTGAGGGGAGAACTCGGATTCAGCTGGAGAGACCACAGGCTGGCTGGGCTTTCGCTCGACCAATGAACGGATCCTTGTTTTCAGTGTGCTCTCTTTGCCAGTGCAGACTCGGGCCTCTCCCACACTACACTATCCAAGCTCCAGTTTCCCCAAATTGAATCTCCCGTCTCCTTATATAGTAGCTCGGCCGCGGGCCCGCGCGGCGGCGGCGGCGCGGCCAGAGCGGCCCACAGGCGCCCGCGCGCGCCCGGGGAGTGCAGCGCCGCAGCAGCCGCGCGTTTCATGGAGACCAACCGTTGTTCATGTGTTGCACATCTAGATGGACGTTGCAAAACATGCATATCGCGATATATATTAATAGAACAACATGTATACATAGTGTTTCAACACGCATGCACACAATGATGATGCGTGTACTTGTCGATCTTTCAGGCGCTGCAAAGATGTACGATCTCATCCGGTCTGGCCCTGGCCGTCTACCTGCAGAATTGTTGTATGTAGTTGGAGCTCATTCTCTTCGATGGCACATGAAGTGTATGTCGTCATTGGAGACAACGCATCAGTGCATTACTTTCTCGAAGGTTGCTCTAAAGCACGTCACTTACCCACCAATGAACCTGTTGCAAGTGTGATCATGCCGGAAAGCATCCATTGAAGGGAGGAGAAACCAACTGAGTTTGAGAGACCCCTGCAAGCAAGCAAGGATGAGTACAGAGAACCCGACCGCCTCGGTACGCCCCCCCATCTCGGGAAAGGTCCGAGATGAAGATTCCATGTGGCACTCGGAACCGATTGTAAGTCGTTCTGGTAACTTCAAACGGCTCTGTGCTTTCAGCGACTGTCTGCCTACGACTCTTTTGCAAGATATATATGTGGAGAAGAATTGTGGACAAAGGGAAGCCACTTGGATCTTGAAATGGACTCACTTTGTCTGGTAGAAAAAGTCTGGTTGCAGATTTCTGCGTGGAGGGCCGACCTTTATTGGAGAGCTGCTAGTGTAGCCTTGCTTGTCTGATTGTTCTGCACTGCCCTTGCACGACTTCCATCACTCTCTTTGCGTCTGCTTTTACTCGTTTATGATTCTGCAGGGAGTCCGCGGAGCAAAACGTTTCAAGTCAGTGGACGACCTGCCCTGAATGTATCAAAGACGAGGCAGCCAGGGGCGCAAATGCATGCACAGGCAGAAAGGCACACAGAAATAGACTCACAGAGGCCGACAGAAAGACAGACAGAAAGTCAGCCAGACAGCCAGACAGACAGATAGACAGGAAGGCGGACAGACCGACATCCAAAAATGCAGAGAGGGGCCGATAGAAAGAGAGAAAGCGCGACAAGCACAGGGGTACGCAGGTGGACAGAAAAACAGGGACTTGGAAAAGGCGGCAGAGAAACCGACACATGCAGAGACTTGGGGTTGGAATTTCTCCTCTTCATTCGTCGATCGCCCTTCTTTACTTTCTTGCAGGCTTTCTTGCTTTATCTGTGTTTGATCTCATGCCCTCTGATTTGTGTCTTGTTGTTTCCTTCTTTCCTGGATACTCCTTCTTCTGTTTCTCACTTGCTCTGCTGAACAATCCTGACTCGTTTGCTGTCGCTGCATCTTCTTCCTTTTTCTGTGCAGCTACTATCTCCACCATACCACCACCGAAATCAAGCGCGACAAATGCGCCTACTGCCTTGGGCTGAGTACGTGCACCCTGGTGATTGCCGTGGCGGCTCTGATCGACACCGTCGTGCAGAACTCTCCCGCCATTTTCATCCGCAGGGTAGAGGGCGAGACGGGGCAAGTCGATGTCGTCATTCGCAGCAGGCAAAACTGGGCAGTAGAAGACACAGACCGTCTGCTCATTCGGGCGCCCCCCTTTTTGGATTATGAAAAAGTGGACACACTTCTCAGGAGAGGGGGGGAAGGGACCTGGTCCCCTTCCGAAATTGAAAGTCAGTATTTCAACTTCAAAGACTCGGACGTATTCTCATATTCGTCTCCCCGTATCGTCGTCAGCGGTGTGAACGCGTTCAGTGACTGCGCGTCTTTAGACCTCACCTGGCTGCACAACAACTCTCTGGCGATATCGGATGGCTGCGGGTCTGCACAGAGTGTGGAGATTCTGGCCATCGATTCGAGTCGTGAGGCTAGAATGGGTCTAGGGAGGGATTGGGATCTAGGGACCATCCCAAAGGAGACCGCCGTGTTGTCCAAAAAAATGATGAACAGCCTGGGGGTCAGCAAAGGAGACCCGATTGTGTTGACATTCTACCTACCCAACCTTCTGGCTTCCATTGCTTCCGAAGCTTCCGCTTCATCCAGTGAGATTGACGACTCGGTTCTCTTGAGTGAGGTCCGGATGGTCGTCTTGGTTGGAGATGAAATGCCTGAAGAGGGCGGGGGGAAGGTTGGGGAGAACGAAAGTCGGAACAGAGTGTTCATGGAGATCAGCAGCTTTCTCCAGGCAGTTGCCAACGGTCTCTCTCCCATTCTGACAAGCACCTATCCGAACGTGAAGGACCGTCTGCTGACAGTGATACCGGAAAAATACTCCACGGAGGTCCTTCTGAACTTCCCTCCCGAGAGACTGTCTGCCTACATGGACACGGTGTACGATACCATTCTGAAGAGAACTACACAGTTTGCAGCAAGGGCACAGGTATGTAATCCATCCACTCTCTTCAATGTCTGTCTGTCTCTCTGCCTGCCTTCCTGCCTGCCTGCCTGCCTGCCTCCCTGCCTGCCTGCCTGCCCGCCTGCCTGTCTTGTATCTTTCTGGGAGAAGAGAAAATGGTCATTTTTGTCTCAGTGTGTTCGTTCACTACGCATTGTGTTCATGCTTCAGGAACGTCTATGCTTTCGAACAATGAGGGAAATCCCTCTCGTGCGGCTTTCTTTGAGGGATCCAAAGCATTCTTTTAGTTGTGCGAAGGCATTTAAAATCCTCCAAAGTTTGCTCTAATCTCCTGCAATGAATGACACATGGTGCAGTCTCGGATCAGCCCCACCGGCATCGCTCTGAGTCTTCCCATCACAGACGGGATGAGGCCTTTCGCACAGGCCGCCACGTTCGTTGGCCTGATTCTGAACGTGATCCTTTTCGTTATGTTCCTTCTCAGGTCGGTCCCGTGGTTGATCGATTCCTGGGGCGGCTGGCTCCTTCTTCTTTTGATTGACAGAGCGGAGTCTTCTTTCAAATGAAATCTTACCACACATCACATCCTACTACAAAGACATGCGGATTTCAATTCGTACCAACTTGTGAACGTGTCCCTATGTGTGCGTGGATGTCTCTGTGTTTTCGGCTCCCGACATTCTTTGACATTTTTCTTTCGATCTGCCGGTTTCTTCATGAGTGTGTGTGTGTGTGTGTGTGTGTGTGTGTCTGTGTGTGTCTGTTTGTATGTTCGTGTGGGCTGCATGCAGCATCGTGTTGATCTACTCTCTGCTGATCATCTCCGTCGAGGCCTCAACCTACAAACTGGGCATTCTCAGAATGGTCAGTCACATCGAGTCAGAGGGGCACAACCAAAGGGGAACACAGACAGAGACAGACAGACAGACAGACAGACGGACAGACAGAAAAGTAGATGTTTAGACAGACACGCTGACGGGGCGACGGGCACTGATCCAAACCGTATTATGCTGGCTTCTCCTGCCTGCGTGCAGCTGGGGTTCAATCGACAAAACCTGGTCGAGTTGATCATCGTCCAGGCTGCGGCCTTTGTTGTTCCGGCTCTCTTGTTGGGGTTTGTGATAGCAGCAGGAGTCGCAGTGGCCATCTCTGGGTTCTTTGCTAGCACTACAGGAGTACCTGTGTCCAACCAGCTGGCGCCGTCTTCCGTAGCTGTGGGCCTCGTGTTGGGCCTCTTGATTCCCTTCGCGTCTTCGATTCTTCCAATTTTGACAGCATTCCGCCTCAACATTCGAGACGCACTCGATACCACCAGGTCTGTCTGTGTTCTGTAGTGGCAGAAGGCTGCATGCGTTCTGCGGGGTTTTCTTTCTCGATGACATGGATGTATTTGTACGTCAACCCTGTGATAAGAACTGTGTGATGAATCGATACAGGGACCTCCTTCCTGTCTTGTGTTTGGTTTTGGGGCATGATCCACTATTTTCATGAAAAGTGCACAGCAACACTGTCTTAGGTTGGGATCCCGTAGTAATTTCCGATCTGTTTGTAACTTTCTGCAGGGGAAAAACGAATGTTGTGGCCTTCCAGATTGAAAGAACGACACCGACGTTCAGCAAGACACAGGTGAGACAGAGGAAGATGGGTCACAGGGTCCCCATGCTCACATGTTCTCTCCTGACATACAGAGAGAATACAATCGGGATTTTCAAGCTCAACTCACAAGAAACGACTCGTCGGCTTTTGCACGAGGGACTCTTTCTTTGGGCAAATTGAATTCCCGCCTCGTGTCTGTGAATGCCCGCAAAAATGTCTGTCGATCGGTATGGCTATGTGCAAACGGTTGATTGCCCGTCATAACCTGCAGATTTCCGTCGGGCTTCTGCTAGCGGTGCTGGGATTTGGTGTCTACTACCTGGTTCCGTTTGCGTTGATCAGCATGAACCTCTCCCTGATCCTCTGGGTGTTCATGGTTGTCCTCATGGGTCTGATTGTGGGGCTGGTCATGCTCTCCTTGAATCTGTCACAGGTGAGTGAGAGGCTTCCGTGAGCGTCTGCGAAAGGAGCACGGTCGATTCGATGGATGGATCGATGGATGGATGGATGGATGGATGGACGGGTATGTATGCAGAACCGACAGGCAGACAAAAAAAAGAGGAGGGCTTCCATCATGTCAAATATTTGTGGCACTGTTTTTGCTTGACTCCCTCCTGGTGTTTCAAAACGGAACAACGGAAAAAGAAGTCCTGGTCTGCATGACAGCAAGACGTCAAAAGACAAAGGCAGGCGGATAGGCGCCATTCGAGAAGCCTTCCAATTTTTTTTTCCGATGAGCTTTCATCCATTTTGAATTCATGCAGCTGGCTGAGAGAGCCGTGGTGTTCTGCACCCTCTGGTGGGAACGTCCTGTGGTCAGGCGGTTGGTGCTGATGAGCCTGTCTGCTCATCGAATGCGCAACAGGAAAACAGCCATCATGTACAACCTGTCTCTTGCGGTCGTCATCTTCCTCTTCACATTTCTGTCCATAGAGACTCAAATTTCTTTGTCCAGGTCTCTGAGAAATATGGGAGGGAGAATTGGAGTCAGCAGCATTAACGGAGGTCCACCGGGGTTTGGCCTCTTGAGTAGAGAACTGCGGGCGATGAAGACGGAGGGATTTGTGAAAGAGTGGACATGGATTAGTGAGGCAATGGGGGGGAGCTCGGGGGCAAAGGTCTCGAATATTGGTTAGTAGCTTTCTTCTCCTCGTTCTGCTTGTCCGTTTTCACTGCCCCCCCCTCGTAGCTTTGCAGGAAGTCAAATGTCATGAAAGAGAGGTTTTCTCTCATGCGTCATCTCTGTGCTCTCTCTACTTCCAGGAAGGCCTGGATGGTCTTCTTCTCCGCAACTCTCGCGGTGGGAGGGAGACCTGCGTTTTCTCTTAGGGAAATGTTTTCACAACAGTTACAAGAAGGCCCTGCGTGTCTCCGCCCCGTAGGCGAGGTAGAAGACGTTCAATCAGCTCTTTGATCATGTTGGGTTCCCACCGAATCCTTTGTGAGGACCCCTCACACCCCTCTTCTTCCTCCCTTCTCTGCAGGCCAACTGAAGACTCTCACGGTGGCTTTGCGGGCACTTCCGCCTAAATTCTTCGACGCCACTCTCGCGGACGAATTTCTTCGGGTGGAAAAGAAGGCGTGGGCGTCTGGGTTCGACTCCTCCCTGATGGATCACCTCTATGGAGTTAGGTCAGCTGTTGTTCTAATAATGCGTACCTACACAAGCCGTGTATGTAAGCTTAGTCGTTTCAGCAAACAGGCCCATGAATCGTGCAGGGTGCCGTCGTTCAAGACCATTTGACAGCAGTGGTATGTGAGGACAGGGAGAAGTGGGCAGAACTCATGCCTGCATTCGAGTTCTGCTCTTTCATGGTCCTTTTCTCTTCTCCTTCTCGAGGCATCGGCATCGAACGAATGGGGAAAGACAAGGAAAGACCGCATGAAAAAGGAGCACCTACACGCGTATGGCCGTACTGGCGCCGAAACTTGTGTTGATGCAGGAGACTTTCTCTCTGTCTGACTTCTTGAGAAGCATGGTTTTGCTGACTGCGATAATGCCACCGAGCCACTCCCCCTGTTTGTGCAGAGGGTCCCAGGAGAGCCTGATGAGTGCCTCCTACTCCCCTGAGCTCCAGGTGTTTGGAGGGGAAGGGGCAGAGGAGCGGGAGAACGGGGGGTCCTTCCTCGCACTCGTGGATGCGTTGAACGGAAAGTCAGTCTCAGTCTTCGATTTCTTTCAACACAAAGGCAAATCGATTTTTTCAGTGGTTCGAGAGGACAAGGTGTCCAGTCGGTGTGTGAGTGCAGGATCTGGGAGGCAAATCAGTGAGCGTTTGGCCAAACAAAAAAGGGAGAATGATGCCGTGTCGCTAAAGTGAGTGAAGTGAGGGCGAATGGACGTGCGATGCAGCAGAGACGTGAACAAAGGAGATCAGAAACAACTTTGAAGTGTCGACCTTGTCCGTGTGTAGCCGAATGAGCGTAAACATTGAATGAAAAACTTCTCTTGCAGTCGAACCTGTGGGAGTCGTCTCCGCCCCGCTGCATTCCTCGGCTCTGCTCCCATGATGGATTTTTCGTCTGGCACTGCGGAGAGTGGGGACACGCTGCCCGTCTCTGTTCCCTCTTGGTTGCGAATATCCGGAGCTTGCAGGTAGGTGAGTGGGTGGGTGAGGAGGTATTTGTTTTCTTTTTCTTCATGTAGAACGAGGAAAAAAAAAAATGTGTGTTTTGTCCTCCTCGGGTCTCCTTCTTGGCATCTCTGTGGATCTCGGTGGCCGTCTCGTTCAAACAGTTCATCAGAGTAGTGGCCTGAGGCAGTTTCATTCGGGGACACGCAATTGATCGATCCAATCTGCTTGCAGGTCTCTGCGCTCTGTCTGGCAGATGACGCCCGAGCGAATCGCCATCAAGCCCTCAGAGAACACAAAGGCCACGCTAAACATAATCGCAAGCAGACTCTCCCCGTAAGTCTCTTTCTTTGGAGGGGAACGGAAGGCTTAATTACAGGCAAGTGACCATTTTCCTCCCCGCACACCAGCAAAACCGTTCGTGCTACACAAGCTGCTTCGTGTGATGACATTTTGTCTGTGTGTGTGTGTGTGTGTGTGTGTCTGTTCTGTGCAGACAGAGAACAGAAGGCACGCCATTGGGGCTCTTGCAGACAGGAATTAAGATGATAGTCATCTGACGTGCAACAAAAAGAGAGAAGAATATTCGGGGGAATTGCATTCGAGGGAGGGAAAATGAGAAGGAAGAAAGCACAGAAAAAGAATCCCATTTGCACATGCAGATTTTGAGGCAAGCATCCCCATGCAATAACTTTGCTGTTGTGTGTGCATTCAGGTACGGAACCGTTTTTGACTTTCGGGAATCCGAGCGGAGTGCGGAGGAGAGCAACCAGGTAGGTCTGTTGTCCTCTTATTCCCGGTTTTTTCTCATTCGCCTATCTGCCGTTCTTGTCCTGTCCTGTGCCCTTTTCTAAAAACAAGGATCAGCTCTCTTTGCAGAGAATCAGGTTGAGGTGCACGCAGAAGAACAGTCGTCGCCAAAATCTGGATTGGCTTGTGGACTGGACTTTACCAGAAGAGAGAAAACAATTATGCTTCGGATTGCCGTGTCATCCATTGATTTGTTTGTCCCGTTGCACTCATGCAGGTAATCTACTTGATCTTCGCGGGCGCGACTCTTGTGGCGATGGTTCTGTGCTTCTTCTCGCTGATGTCCTCCATGACTGCCAACATCATGGAACAGACAAAAGAGATGACGGTGCTGCGATGCATCGGCTTCAGAAAGTGGGTGAAGGAATGAGGATGCAACTTTTTGTACCTGTCCTCACATCTCTCGACAAAATCTCGTCCGTCCGTCCTGCATAAGAAAAGAAAGATCTCTCAGACTGCATGGAGAAAATGGCCCAGATGAACTTGCATGTTGCACCTTTCTTCTACATATGCGCGCTTGTGATTTGTCGTTCTTGCTGGCACGTCTGCACTTCGTCTAAGTGCCTGCGTGTCTGTCTGAATCTATCCGTCTGTCCGATGTCGATCTACCTGCATGGGTGGATGGATCACTCAATCAATTTGCGGCAAATGGAGCAACAGATGGGTGCGCGGATGGATGGAGGGGTGGATGGATGGAGGGATGAGTGAACGAACGAACACGCCTCTAATTTAGTCCTCTCTGCTCTCTGCATTCTCTCACCTCTTTGCACTGCGAGGGTCGTGCACTCATGCATCAGGGAGGTTTCCCTGCGTTTTTGATCGTTTTCCATACACGTGCATTCAGATGCACTGTCAAGGTACGACCTTCTTTGAGATGAATTGTATGTTTGAACTTCCATTTGTGTGCAGATGGCGTGTGGTAATTTTGTTCACCTACGAGGCGTTTGCGTTGATCGTCTCTGCCTCGATACTTGGGGTGGCTGTGGGAACAACTGTCGGGTGGACGGTGATGCTGCAGAGAATCATCTTTGACTCGGTCGGTGTGTGTGTCTTTGCTTGTTGGTGGGTGGGATTTCATTCGCTCTCTATGCGTCGATTTCTTCCTTCCATCCTTCCATCCTTCCTTGCTCTTTTTTTTGTTTTTCTTTCTGTTGTTTGTCCGTTTTTCCGTTCGTCTTTTTTTCATTTTTTGTATAACTATTCATTTATTGTTCCATTTTTTTTCTCGTTCGTCCGTTCGCTCTTTCTTCCCGTCCTCTTCTTATTTTTTGCTTCCTGCCTGCCTCCGACTTGATTTTCTGCTATTTGGTGACGTGACTCTCTCATTTGATTCCCTTTCTTGTCGGTGCCCTCACCCTCTGTCTACTTTGTCCTTTGCGCCACTCCGGTCGAAGAAGTACAATGTGTAACCCTGCCTGCCTGCCTGCACGCTTGCCTATCTGCCTGCCTGCCTGCCTGCCTCCCTGTCTGTCTGCCTGTCTGTCTGTCTGTCTGTCTGTCAGTCTGTCAGTCGGTCTTCTGAAAGAAAGAAAGGAAGAATGAAAGAAAGAAAGAAAGAAAGAAAGAAAGAAAAACAAAGACGATATAGTCTGTCTGTCAGTCTGTCTGTCTGAGCGAGCGCGCAAAGAGCATGAAGAAAGAGAAAAAGGAAAAAAATATGTCTGCCTGTCTGTCTGTCTGTCTGTCTGAGCTCTGGTACCCTTCCACTGAGAGAGCGCGCCAAAAGAAGAAACGAAGAAACAGAAGAGAATGAAGAAGAAGAAAAAGGGAAAGAAAAGACGATATTGTCTGTCTGCCTGTCTGTCTGTCTGTCTGAATGAAGAAGGAGAAAAAAGGAAAAGAAAAGACGATATAGTCTGTCTGTCTGTCTGTCTGTCTGTCTGTCTGTCTTGTCTTGAGTGGAAGCAGCAGAGGAGTAGCGTGTGAAATCAGTGATCACGTGAAAGTCTGTCGGGAGGTGGAGAGGCAAGGGGCGCTTAACTCTCACCTTTCGGGCCCCCTGCCCACTTTGTCTGAGTTGTCGTGATGTTCCTTTGTCTTTGTTGCTTTCTTTCTTTTTGTCTATTGTGTCCATGAAGAAAAGAAGGGAGAAGAAGAAACATATAGTCTGTCTGTCTGTCTGCGAAAAAGTAAGGTAGAGAAAAGACGATATAGTCTGTCTGTCAGACAATTTAGTCTCTCTGTCCGCCTGACCGCCGCACGGACACACCGAATTGTTGAGTAAATGTGCGATTAATCTGAAATCTGGGGGCCAGCGACTCAAATTTCGTTGACGTGCGAAGCCTGTATCCACACACATATTTATGTGCGTCTTCTGCAGCTGCCCCTCAATTTCATATTCCCCTGGGAAATCGTCCTGGTGGTGACCGTTTTGGCTTTCATCTCTGCCGCTGCTGCCACTATGATTCCTGCGTGGGCGTATGTGAAGCTCCCGGTGGCAGAGCTAGCTCGAAAATGATCAAGTAAAGAGCAGAGAGGCAAAATCATTCACCTAGGCGACTAGCACTTAGATAGCTATATTTCATGTAAGCAGTATGCAGCAGCAAAAATAGAGATTTGAACCTTCTTGTACAGAAAAAACCATGCATAGATTTATGAAACCTGAGCTAAAAATATATTAAAAAATATTGAAACACTTTAAACTAACAGTTTTGTCATTCTATCCTAAACTCCTCACAGAATTTGTGATAGAAAATTAAAAAAGAAAAGAAAATTTGGCTAACAATCTTTAAAAACCTAATTAGTTTTTTTTTCTATTATTATTTTCAACGTTCACATCCGACCCCTCAAAGTCAGCCTAGTGCATAGTCCAGCCTAGTTTGGTGTCAGACAGCGAAAGCTAGAGCGAAAAACTCGGCAAGACCTTCCGAAAGACGTGGCGATCACGAGTGTGTCCTTTCTTCTTTCTTTTTATTTCTTGTGAAGTTGTGAATAGTTGTAAATCCCTCCCCCCAGTGGTATCCAGTGGCACCTGCAGGCTGAGACGGACTTGAAAGTACTTGAAAACGACGAAGGGGAAAGAGAAGAAAAAGAAGCCTCTTAAATGGGGTGGCTTCACTTAATTCACAAGATGATGATGATCGAGGTTTTTGACTAAGATCATGCAGCGCGGCGGCCACGCGCCGAGCGCCCGGCCGCACCGCGCGGGCCGGCCGGGCCGAGTTGCCTATGCATGCATGCAGCGCCTTAAGTTTTTTCATGTTTTTTTATCGTTTTTTTCAATTCCTTTTAGTATGCCTCGGTTTTAGTGGCAGCATAGTGGCAGCTATTGGCAGCTGCCTATAGCTGCCTCCTTGAGCTGCCAATAGCTGCCTCCTTGAATACACATCCCTCTACAAGTCTGGTGCTGGTACCCCCCTGCCAGCCTGCGCAGGATTTACAGTGAGGATCTGTCCACAATGAAACGCTCTTCCTCTGGATCTACGATTTCGGTGTACGTATCATTGCGTTAGCCTGGTCGGAGTGTCTTGCTGATTTTCGACTTTCTTTATCGTCCCTGCTGTGACAGGAGCTCCTGCTGAGGTCTTGCATGCTGAGCGCTGTCGGTCATTTCACTCTACATTCGCACATTGGGCCATGAGCGTGGAGAAGTCGGCACGCGTGGAGACAGAGGGTGAGCAAGTAGGGGAGACAGAAAGGGAGGGCAGGAGAATGTTTCTGCTTGCAGCAGAAAGGAGAATGCGACACAAGTTTGTCTTCAACTCGCAGCTGTATTTCTAAACGTGTCTTCTCTTTCTTTTTTGAGTGTCTGCAGGAGAAGTTCTCCCATCTGCCTCGAATCAGGACGGACAGGGAGACGGATTGTCTGCAGGGCTGGAAGCAGAGAGAAGGGATAACCAAGGGAGAGATGACAGCCTCTCTGCCTTCCTACCGTGGATGAGAGCGACTTCTGAGGCCAATTGGGTTTCATCAGCTCTACTTTGATTTTTCTGTGTAGGTCCTTAAAGTTTCAGCCAATTTGCGTCCGTTTGGCCCAGCAGTCCTCTTGCTCTTTACTCTGTAGAACCCCACTATCCGAGTGTACACCCTTTCACAGAGGCTAAGTTTCTCCCAGTACTTAGTCGTATCTCAATGTCTTCGGGGCCTCCTTTAAGCATCCGGTCTTTGCATAGTTTTGTTCATCGTTCAATTCCCAACTACTCAGTGCTATTCTCTATCCCTCTCCTTTCTCTGTCCCTCCCTCCCGCCCTGTGTCTCTCCCTCCCGTTTGCGCAGACCCTCTCCCAACTGGCAAAGGAGAGAGAGTCTTTCGGACTTGTTTGGCTGAATTTGTTCCTTCTGAATCAGATCAGTCCTGTTGCCTGCTGCTCAACTCGTCAAGCTGATGACGGAGACTCCCATAACTTCCACGCAGAACGTTGCAGGAGACATTGTACACACATTGAATCACTGTATTGACCTTCGATCCGATGTACGAAAACTGGACCCTCGGAAGTCAAAAGTCGCCACACACTCTCTCTCTGCTCCTCAGGCTCTTCCCTTGCAGTGTTACCGTTTCTTTCGTGAACACAGACAGAGACACACTCCTCTCGACTGCTCCTACAGGCTCCGGTTCTTTCATCCATGCATCCTTCTCTTTCCTGCGAGCTCCCTGCCTACCTATCTTCTCAGGCCCTTCCGTTTTCTCACCTTCCCTTTCGCAAAGCTCCTCCCCCCCATCCTGCCTCCCTCTGCAGAACAAGGCACTCGGGAAGGTCCCCGTTGCCCCCCCTCGAAGCATCGACCTCTCGGGTCAGTTAGTCAGAAGAGAGAGAGGTCTGCATGTCTACCCGCAACTTGTCTGTCTGTCTGCGTGTGTGTGCGTGCTCCATCATTCTCCCGGTCACCATTCACAGCAAATGAATTCTTTGGAAACAGACTGACCGTCTGGTTTCTCTCTGGGGGAATTCTCTGAGGACTTGAGGTCTCTCTCACACGTTCCCGCTGCTTCTGTATCTCTTTCATATACATGGAGGGAGAGAGGATCGCCTCTTCCTTCATCCGTTCTTTATTCCTCTTCCCTCCGTCTTGGACCCCTTCCTTCCTTCCTTCCCTCCTTTCTTTTTTCCTTCCTTCCTTCCTTCCTTTTTTCCTTCCTTCCTTCCTTTCTTCCTTCCTTCCTTTTTTCCTTCCTTCCTTACTTCCTTCCTTCTTTGCTTCCTTCCTTCCTTGCTTCCTTCCTTCCTTGCTTCCTTGCTTCCTTCCTTCCTTTCTTCCTTTTTTCCTTCCTTCCTTGCTTCCTTCCTTCCTTCCTTCCTTCCTTCCTTCCTTTCTTTTTTCCTTCCTTCCTTGCTTCCTTCCTTCCTCCCTTCCTTTCTTTTTTCCTTCCTTCCTTCCTTCCTTCCTTGTTTGCTTGCTTCCGTTCTTGCTTCCTTTCTCCCGTTTTTGCTTTGTTTCTTCCGTTCTTGCTTAATTCTTTTCTTTCTTCCTTCCTTGCTTGCTTCCTTTCTTTTTTCCTTCCTTCTTTCCTTGCTTCCTTCCCTACTTCCTTCTTTCCTTCCTTTGGTCCTTTCTTTCAGGCACCCGCGATCTCTCCTCTGAGAACATCTTTCTGTTTTTGGACTTTCTTCCCCCTTCCGTTGAGGAGATGAAACTCGGTGAGTGTATGGGAGGGAGCGTCTTGGTTGAGTGGCATTCTGAGATCGGCTGGTCCCTCTTCCTTAGAGTACTTCCTCTCCCTGTCCCTCTCTGCCGTCTCTCTCTCTCTCTCTCTCTCTCTCTCTGTGTGTGTGTGTGTGTGTGTGTGTGTGTGTGTGTGTGCGGTTTTGCGGTTTACTTTTTTTCTTGTGCGTGTGGATGCTCCCTTGAGGGGAGGGAGAATCCTGATGATACGCAGGCTTTCTGTGGGACAAAGGGACGCCCTTTTTCTTTGTGTTTTTCTGAAACTGTCGCTGTGTCTTTTCCTGTGTGGACGAAACAACTTTTCATTCTTTTTCTCTGCATGTCTTCTGAGTGACACCGTGAGATGGCGGAGGGGTGGGAAAAAAGATGACAGCCGCCTTACGCGTCTTGTGCATGAAACAGATCCTCTCTCTTCTCTCTGTGGTGATGGTCAGAAATTGGGAACGCATTGGTCCCTTTTCACGTGTGCAGACTCTGTTGGCGTGAAGGGACGAGCACTCCCCCTCTTGCTCCGCTTTCTGGAACGTCTGCAAGCAGCGAGAGAGGATGGAGTGCAGGCACTGAGACTCAAACAATTCACGTTTGCAGGTGAGTCGGTTGTGCTGAGAGGGGAGTTTGACGTACCTTTTCCGCTGCTGCATTGAAATCGAATGAAGGGACGAAAAGGGGGAGGGGGAAGGGAAGACGTGCGCAAAGAATGCAAAGGGGCTTCTCCCTGAGATGTCTTTCGTTCGAAGGGAGAGACAAACAAAGGAAGGATTGTTTGATTGCAATTGAGGAAGTGAAAGTACCGCGAAAAGAAGAGTCGCACGTTTTTTTCCTTTGTGCTCTTTTAACTTTGTTTCTCTGAATCCATTTCTCCCTCCCCCCATCTTCAGGAGCCTTGATCAGACCTGAGGAAGCGTCAAAGGTTTTTCCTGTCCTGCTGCCTTCTCTGGAAATTCTCAGCCTGAAGGGTCAGTCCGTGGTTCGGTGGAGGCCGTGTGTGCAGGCGGGCGAGTTGGCGAAAAAAGAGGTAACAGGGTCCAATATGTGGGCACATACAGTCAAACTGACAGATTCTCTTTTGCTTTCCTCTTTCCCCTCCCAGCCCCCCCCCCTCTTTCTGTGTCGCCTGCTTTTTTCTTCTCTGATCGATCTTCACAAAGCACAGCTGAATCTTTCGATTGCTTTCTGTCACTAGGGTCGTTTTATGAAATCTCTCCTTTGTGCTTTCTTCTCCCTCTCTCTTCACCTCTCCGCAGACAACCCTCTCGGCCCTGAGGGAATTGGGGCAGTCGCAGAGGGGGTCAGGGAGGGGAAGGCCGCCTCCCTCCGTGTGCTTAACCTCGAGAGAACGGGCCTCGAGAAACGGGGGATGAAAAGTTTGTCCGAGGCAATGAAGGAGAAGTCTCTGTGTAAAATGGAAATACTGAATGTTTCCGGGAACAAAGTTGGGGGGGTTGAAGAGATGGAGGGGCTGGGTTCGGTGTTGTGTCTGAGTTCTCTGCCGCCTCTCCGTGACCTTCTGCTGCGAGATTGCGGGCTCACGGATGAGGCAGTGAAGCCATTGGCAGAGTCGATGGGAAGGGGGGACCTCATGAATTTGGAGGTGCTGGACTTGGGGGGAAATAGTTGTCGGGGTGGGTTTCTGGGTGATTTAGGAGGGGCTTTGCGGGCAGACGTGGTGCGTCATCTGAGGGAGTTGAATGTGACAGATGCACGGGGTTCAGAGGCAGTCGGGAACAAAGAGCCCGTCACTTCTTTTCTCTCCGCCCTTGGCGCTCCCGAGTGCCCCCCCAACCTTCAGGTGAGGGGTCTGCGTTTGACCGACGGGGACCTGAGCGAGGAGGAAGTGCGTGCAGTCGGTGCGTCGAAGTACCAGCCTCTTCGCACACTTGACCTCTCTCTGCCCTCCGCACAAGTCACGCCTTTCCTTGAAGAGGTGGTGGGTGCAGAGGAGGCACCGACGTATGAGGTGCTTGATTTGCGTCTCCATTTTCTGAACGCTGCAAATGAGGGGCTCAGTTTGGTTGGGGAAGCGATTCAAAGTGGGCGTTTCGCCTGCGTCAGGAAGCTGTGGGTGGGAGATCTGCGTGACCCTGATGGGGCGGCAGACCCGACAGACTTTGTCGGGGGAAAAACCGCATTGTTCACCTCCTTCAGCCAGACCAGACTCCCCCTGCTTTCTGAATTCCTCATGCATCGTTTTCTCTTGACAGACGCAGATATGACGCGTTTTGCTGAGGCAGTCAGAGTCGGAAACCTTTCCGGTCTGCGGGTGCTTGAAATGAGGTCAACTGGTGGGGAGGAAGATGAAGGCTTTGGTCAGGAAGGGATGGATGCTCTGACCATTGCATTGGTGGAGAGTGAGGAGGGGTTGCCGTTTTTGAATAAACTCGATTTGCGTGACACAAAAGCAGGGGGGGCAGCGGAATCATGGGGGCGGGTGTTTGCGTCTGGAAAGTTGCCCTGCCTCTCTGACATCAATTTGTCGAACAGTCTTTTGACTGGTCAGACTCTTCGACGTTTCGGAGATGCTGTGAGGGAGGGGGGTCTAGTTGGTGTCTCGTCTCTTGACCTCAGCAGAAATGGAAGTATTGGGAGAGGGGCGTGGGGGGAGTTCATGAGGGCGGTTGCTGAAAGCAAGAGGGGGATGCCAAAATTGAAAAATCTAGATCTGCACGGTACGGGCGTTGAGTTTATCGGGGGGAAAGTGGCACTGACCTTCGCCTCTGGGAGGCTGCCCTCTCTTGAGGGGTTGGGGGTCGGCTCGTTCTTCCTTGATTCAGAGGGATTGGGGGATCTGGGGGAGGCAGTGCGGAGAGGGGGGTGGCCTCCCCAACTCTGCAACATCCACTTCATCATCGGCTTCTCTCTCACCGAACCCAACTGCGACCTAGATGAACTGTTCAGAGCGATAGGAGAGAGTGAGAGAGGCCTGCCGCCTTGTGTTGCACAGCTCACAATCAACGGTGGACGTTTGAGCGAGGAGGCTCTTGCCTTTCTTGCCACAAATGGTGGGGGGGCAGGGGAGGGTAGGCTATCGCACTTGAAGTATCTAGAAGTGTCTTGCAGCGGGATTGACAACGCTAGGCTGAGAAGGCTCGCAGAGGTGTTCTCCTCCCATGAGTGCAGAGAATTAGAGCATGTCAACCTCCGAGACAACAACCAAATCACCGCTGCAGGGGTGTCTGCCTTTTTGGAGGGGATCGCACACAGTGAGAGGGGAATGTCGAAATTGAAAAGTCTAGACTGTCTGGGTACTAAGTGTGTTGAGCTTATCGGGGGGAAAGTGGCACTGGCCTTTGCCTCTGGGAGGCTGCCCTCTCTTGAGGGGTTGGGTGTTCGGTCGTTCTCCCTTGATTCAGAGGGATTGGGGGATCTGGGGGAGGCAGTGCGGAGAGGGGGGTGGCCTTTCCATTTCCACATCATTGGTTTCTCTCTCACAGAACCCAACTGCGACCTAGATAGACTGTTCAGAGCGATAGGAGAGAGTGAGAGAGGCCTGCCGCCTTGTGTGGCAAGTCTTATTCTGTCCCGCGGACGTTTGAGTGAGGAGGCTCTTGCCTCTCTCGCCGCATGTGGGGGGGGGGCGTCTGGGGGCAAGCTCTCCCACCTGAAGTATCTAGACCTGTCTAGCTGCGGGATTGACGATGCAATGCTGAAAAGGCTGGGGGAAGTGTTCTCCGCCCATGCTTGCAGAGAATTAGAACGTGTCAACCTCCAAAATAACCATACCACCGCTGCAGGGGTATCGGTATCCGTCTTTTTAGAGGTGATTGCACAGAGTGGGGGGGGCATGTCGAAGTTGAAGAGTCTAGATCTGCAGGGGACGGGTGTTGAGCTGACATAGGGGGGAAAGTCGCAGTCGCCATTGCCTCCGGGAGGCTGCCGTGCCTGGAGGATTTGGGTGTTGGATCGTTCTTCCTGGATTCAGAGGGGTGATCGAATGTATATCTGTCTAGACATCTCTGGAGACATATCTTTAGCTGATCGATTAACTCAGTGTATCTCTAGGTGTATCTTAATGACAGTATAAGTAAAACACTATGTTCCTTTCTAGGTTTTTTACATACATTGTTTTACTTCGCAAGTTGTGAGGAATGCACAGTAAAACTCATGATATGTAGTAACTTTAGTATGTACATACTGGTATAATATATACAAAAACATATGCTAAGGAATATGAAGTTTTACTGGCAGTGATTAATAATAGTAGAAAGTTATTAGAAACTGGTTTAATCATGACTCTAATGCCGCATGTAGGCGAAAAAATAATTAAAAAAAAAAATTATTGGTCATTTATGGCCATTAAAAAACCGTTATTTTCTATGTTATTTTTTACTTTTTTTTGTTGTAGCCACTATGTATAAGCAACGTCTCTGGTCAGCTGGCCATAAAAGGTCATAGCCGGAGGAAAAGTAACTGTGTCTAGAACTATGTTTCTCTGAAGTATTGACGTCTGACGGTGTATAAGGGCACTGTTCTTTTCTCCGTATAAGTAAATACCCCGTATCACGCTTTATGTAGGTGTCACATGAATGAAAAAAAAATGAGCTGAGCAAAAACACACAAGTCTTTAAGAAAAGGAGCAAAAAAAGCGCACCGCCACCAGACGGTCCTCAATCGACAAAACGACATTGGCATACCGTGCAGACAGACGCATCAATGAAAGAGTCATAGGACGCATTGCATGTATTCGCACACAAAGAAGGGGCAGATCCTTCTATCTGCGTCTCTCTTTCTCGTGTGTTTGTCTCTCTCTCTCTCTCTCTCTCTCTCTCTCCCCGTGTGTGTGTGTGTGTGTGTGTGTGTGTGCGCGCGCGCGCGCGTGCGCGTATCAAGAGTCAACACCTAGATCTTGCTCATGGATCACCTATGCGTGCTTGAGGGGTGCATCTAAAGCAGAGGAACGGAACGAGAGTACACGGGATACAAGCACTTCCCTCTCTTCTCGTCCGCACCACTCCTCCTCCTCTTGCATGCTTTCCCTCTGCAACGTTCAGCATGCATCCCAAGGTCCCTCCCATCTTCTTCCTTTTTCTCTCCCTCTCTCCTTAATTCAATTCCTCACTGTGCCTGCGTTGTGTGTTCATGTTCCTCTTTGGTGGTCCCTCTCGACAGACCGTGAAGTGCTTCCAGAGCTTCCTTTTCTGCCCTCATTCCCTTCACCCCCTTCGTTCCCTCTTCTTCAGAGACAGACAGAAGGCTCTCTACAGGGGCTGGACAGGGGGATGCAGCGACTTCCCCCCCCACAAAGTCAAAGTCAGCCTGCTGGATCCCCGCCAGGAAGGAGGAGAACGAGGCAGCTGCCTTGCCTGAAATTCGACCGAACACCACACATTCAAGCAGACTGTTGCCTGCCAGTCTGTTCTTCCCATGAACCCCCCCCGTCACCTCCCCTGCTGCAAACAGACCTAGGATAGGCTCGGCATTTTCCCCTTGCACTTGGGAGAATGGGTTTATCTTCAGACCCCCCATGGTGTAGTGGATCGCTGGGGTGATTTTGGCGATCATCACTTTCTTGTTCGGATCGAAAGCCTTCACTGGGAAGACCTTCTTGCCAAACGAGTCCTCCCCCCTCTCTGCGGATTCAGAGTACCTTCGCAACGTTGACTCCAGACTACCCTGGGGGAACCCTAGAGCACTCGCAGCGCTCTGGGCGTCTGGGTATTCCACAAAGAACCCCTTGAAGCTGTAGAACCCCAAATTCGGTCGACCGAAAATGTCTGCAGCTTCATCATTCAACAGAAGAAACGCAACCCCCCCAGGCAGGCTGAGAATCTTCTCAGACACCTCATCCCGCCTGCCGAGCTCATTACAGAACCTCTCCCCAAAACTGTCAACCAAAACCCCCCCCGACCCTCTGAGGGCCTCAGGGGCGAGGAATTTGACCGAGCTAAGGGGATCTTTCGGATCAACAAACGCCGTCGGATGGACCTGCACCTTGTCCATGTCCACCACACCCGCACCCACTCCCAAACCCAATCTGACACCATCCCCCTCTGCAAAGTTTCCGTTTGTTGTGGGGAGATTCACAACTGAGGGTGCGTATTTGGAGAGGAACGAGTCGGCAGAACGATCGTGAGAGTATCCCCCCGTCGCCAAAACCACGGCCCCTGCCCGCACCTCCTCCCCCGATTCCAGCCCTACACCCCCCACCTTGCCGGCTGAATCTTTCAGCAGGTGTGTAACTCTCGAGTTTGTGCGGAGAGTCACAGCAGGAAGGGATGTAACGAATTTTTTCAGAGTGGAAACGGTAGTCCACCCCACGGGAGACGGCTTGCCGTCTGGAGACGGCGGGAGGCGGTGTGTGCGAGGCTTTGAATGTCCTCCACACTGGGACACGACTGACAGGTTGAGCCCTTCGAATGTCTCTAGGAAATTGTACGCATAGGCTGAGGACTTTACAAGGACGTCGACCAGCTGGGGATCAGAAAAACCCCCACCTGAGGCGATGACATCCTCCTCAAACTCATGAAGGGAGTCCTCAATGTGTTGCATCAACTGGGCACGGGTTGGGGTAGCGTTCATTCCCGAGGTGGCTTTTGCTGAGTTCCCCCCCGTGTTTGCAGTCTTTTCTAGAAGAATCACGTTGGCCCCTGCTTTCTCTGCCTCGATGGTGGCGGTGAGGCCAGCCAAACCAGACCCAACAACGATCACGGAGAACGGTCTGTTCCCGTCTCTCTCTCCAGTGACCGAAGACATCGTGGCCAAAAATACAAAAAACCAAAGCAGCTGAACCACACAAAAACGAGGAAGTCGAGCGACTCTAAACGGAAGGCAGGGCGAATGCAACAGGAGCATTCAACAAGATCAAAAGGATGACATGCCCAGCAAAGTTTCAGGCACGAGTGCGAAGTCTCTCTTTGCCTGTGATTCTGAGAAACAACATCATAAGACGGTGTTGAGCTAGTGATGCTTGACGACGATCAAAGAGGCAGTTATGATTTGCATTCTTTTTTTCTGAGAACTTCGGAAGCCCCTCCCCCAACGAAAGCAGTCTCAGACTTTCTTGGATGGCCCGAATCGAAAGCTATATATATAGGATGACAGCTCGCGGAATCTTTGGCTCATCATTGCACATTCATTGCCAGGCCTTGCGCTGAGCGCTTGCATGAGCTACACGTACCGCGCGTGCGTCAAAGTGCATGCATGTTGCATAAGTGTTGCGAAGTGTTGCAACCACAAGTGCAGTAAAATTGCACTTGTACGTAGTCTAATTTAAGATCCATGCACCTTCAGAGAATCTCTCCCAAGAGAGTCAGCATCTATCCAACCTTTCAAAGACCTTTCCATAAGCTGCACTTTGTGGTGCAAAGGGCAGAGAAGGCTTTGTGCAGTTTCGAATTTGAAAATCAAAAAGACCAGATCAATCGGGCATATATATGGTAGTGTTCTGTCGTACTCCTCAAGAGACCCCAGCGTCAGGCGAGAGTCGATGCATTGCCAGCCATTGCGGAGGAGGGAGTTGAGAATTGGGAGACAAGGGAGGAGGTCGCAAGGGAATATGCAGGGCAGGGACAGGTGCAGGACTCTCAGACTGGCCCGGGTCAGACAACTGTCACCCTCCTTCCGGTAGAGATGCGGAGGAGAGGCTTGAGTCCTTTGTCACAGGAATCCTTTAGGGCTAAGCCTTCTGGACCCGTGTTCTCTCAAATGAGCTTCACGGCTGGCCAGACGGGAAACGCGGGGAGGAACATTTCGGAGACATTTGAACGGAAGTGGAGAAACGTGCTTTAAGAAGTTTTAGAGACGTACAGGGCGTGGGTTAAGTACACGATGAAAGGCGTAGAGTTGGAGGTGCTAAAGAATGACACTGGGGGAGAAAGGGGAGAGAACAAGTCTGTGTCTTTCCCGCAGGCAATCCACCGTCTGCTGTGCAAAGAGAGGGAGAGACTGGCAGCAGCCAAGCGGATGAAGAAGAAGTCCGTGGGGGGATGTGGGGGGAGCTGCGAGTTGAAACTTCCTCTATCCCCACCCCAAAGACGGGGGGGGTTGGACACGGATACGGGAGAGGAGGGGGACCGGGAGGGGGACTGTACGTCCACATGCACCCTCAGCCCACCCCGTGGATGGGGGGTGATGCGTACGGGTACGGATGAGGAGGGGGACCGTACGTCCACAATGTTATGCACCCTCTGCCCACCCCGTAGATGCGAATTATTTCGGCATCCCTCCATTCTGTTCCCCTTCTGCCCAGTACGCGCTTCCTCCAGTCGTGTCAAGATCTATAATACTACCGGGATTCGGTCTCGGTTTGGATGGGTGGTGCGGGAGCCCGGTTGCTCCTGGGCTAGGATTCGGTCTGATGGGAGAGGTGCTTCAAGGAGGTTCTCCAGTGGGGGGTTTCCCGCCGTCTATCGGAGGACCGGGACAGACACCCAGAATGGGCCCCATGGGGACAGGGCAGCCACTCGCCCTGCTTGACCCTCTTCTGGGCACGACCACCAGCCCTGTCCACTCGCCTCCCTCCATTGACGGAGAGACACAGATAGGGGAGACCACACAGCAGCAGACAGAAAGGGAGGGGGCAAGTGCACTGAACGGAGGGGCGTCATAGAACCCCCTCAGGGCGATCAGTACAGCCTCGAGCCTTTTTGTTGTCTGCTCTGCTATCCGCATAGACACTTTCAGACCTGGCACAGGTGGTGCTGTGGCAGCATTGCTTCCCCTTGTTGGGGAGGAGGGATCGGAGCCTCGGGCTGGTGGTTCCCTTTATCTGGTGGTTGCAGTCCACTAAATCTCCCGTCTTTCCTTCCACGCCCCTTGCCCCTTCTATTCATATCTGTTCTACTCTACTTATCCCTTGTTTCGACATAACAGCAACCATTCTGATCAGATCATAAACAGATCCAATTGATTTTCCAACTCAAAACGTATATGATTTCCAATTGAAAAATTGAATTTCCAATTGGAAATCCAAATTTCCAATTATATTTTTTGATGCTTAAATGTGTATATAAAGCTCATCTGTGTTAAAGATCTCCTTAAGGTATGAAATCTTTGAGTTTTAAAATATTGATACCGAACTGCCTCGTGCGTTGCCGCCAAACGCTAGACGCCTCTTTATAGGCCGATAGTGACCATGTTTGATTTGATTTGATTTGAGGTAGGGCTTAAGCTCAAATCAAATATCCAGTCAGGGAGGACCTAGTGTTTAAAGACCTATCAAATACGATCAAATATTTGATTAATATGACTTTCAACCTCAAATATGAAGGTCCCAAAAAACCTTTTGCAAGTACCGATCCGTCACGCATGCTGATTCAAATGAAAAAACCTAAATCTTGATGGTTTGCTCTCAAAAAAAAAACGTTTTGAGCTGTACTAAAATTGACGTTTCACCTCCTTTTACTTCATGCAGAGGTAAACCGATCAGCTGAACGTTTTCCCGAACAGCTGTGTTGACTTTTCTGGTGCTGGAACATCTTTTACGGCCCCCTTTTTGAGCGTCTGCAAACATTTTACACCCCGTAAAGACATGTCATACAATCTGACAAGGTCGAACGGGAAGAAGGAGGCATTTGTTTTTAGAGCCGGGTACGCAAAAAAAATATGGTCCGTGCAAAAGGGGGCAAATGTGATTCAGTATCAGGTGAAAATACAAGGAGCCGAGGGGGAAGGAGAAATTATTTGTGGCTGTGAGTATGCAGCAGCGGCAACCAGTTCTTTTCAAACTTCCAAAGGAGGCGGCCGCAGACGCAAATGCTGAGAAGGCTAGGGGGAAACTTCCCCCTCCTGAGAAAGTCATCACTCCGGGTGAGGAAGGCTACCGACCTCTCTATATTCACCTCCAATACAAGGGGCTTGTTGTCGGCCCTGGCACGGCACAGAGGGTAACCGAACTTACCAACTCTGGATGCTTAGCTGCCCAGAAATAGGACGGTTCCAACACCAACAGCAATAGCAAATGTATGCGTGGTTCTCCGTCTCACCCCGTTGTTATCTCTCCGCAACTGAATAGAAGCCCAGGAGTACCCACCCCTGGAAAGCCGAAAAGCCAGAGAAAAAGCTCTCAGCAGCTCCCACCACCGATCAATTCGATTCATATTGAAGAAAGTGATCATGAAGAAGAGGAAAAGGAAGTGTCATAAAGCTGAGTGATTGTCACCTCAATTTTAGTACGTGCTCTAACTTTATCGTATCAACAAAAAGTCATATGCAATTTTAAATCTATCAATTTTACGTTCTTAATCTCTATTAGTACTAGAGTGAGTCTCAGTAACTAGTGTATATACACTGCCACACAGGCATATTTTTTTTACGGAACTGATAAGTTATAATTATATATATATTTTTTTAAATTTTTGAAATACACATCAGAAATGTTCTGATAACTATTGTCATGAGAAAAATGATCAGAGTGATAGTAAGTCAGTGACTCAGTGAGGAACCCTAAAAGGTTAACCTCAAATCTTACCTCAAATATCAAATATTTGAGGTTGAAGCTCAAATCAAATCAAATCAAATCAAATCAAATATAATTAAATCAAACATGGTCACTATAGGCCGATGGCAATGATGTATGATGATGATGATGAATCCACAAATTAAAATACAGCTTTTCTTACTATGTGATAGTAGTAGCTAGGTTTTTAATATAGAAAAAAAATCTAAATTGTTCTGCATTAAGAATTTGGGATTCTAAATTCCCAACCAAACATTCTAATTCTTCTCCTAGGCCATGCACTATAGATAAAAAAAAAAAAAACTAAGAAAACTTTTTTTTAATCGATTTTTTTTTTATTTATCAGCCCTTTGACTAGACAAACAACTATTGTTTAAGTGTTGTTTGAGTGTTGCACTAGGTGTTGCAGGGAGTGTTGGATGAAAAACACTAAGAAAAACAAGTGTTATTTGGTGGATAAATAAATAAAAAAATAAAAAACTAGGGAAACTTTTTTTTTTCTTTCTTTTTTTATTTAGCTAGTGCAGGGCTTAGTTCTTCTTATTACTCCTAAATACGATAGAACATTTGTTTTTTTACTTAAGTGCACAATATGTTAAGTTCCAAACATTTCTAAACAGCTGTTTTTTATAGATTAAATTTTAAAGATTTCTAATTTAAGCAACTTTGAAGCATCTTAAGCTGAATGTTCTACACTGTGCAAAAAAAAATATTCAGGGTGGAAAATGGTTTTCGGGTCGTTTCTATATATTACTACTTAGTATGGATCTTATATCTTAATAGTTAAGTCACGGTTAATGCTCGGATTAATGCAACTAGCATTGCAAGTATATTTTATTAATTAATATTTTGCATTGTTTTTTCTTTTTTTACAATGAATTGAATCGATCTGTGTGACGAATAATGATTGTGCAAATAAGATATCATGCAGTGAAGGCAATTCAATTATTTGCAATCTCATTTGCATTACATCCATGCAGGGTCCTATGGAGTTCAACAATCCGAGTCAATCTTGTGATTTGTATGTTCACGACGTTTCATTTTTCGGAAGTCCAAAGGGACCCCGTGCACATTTGTTTTGAAGGCTTCCACCGTACTGATGGGCAGACGACACAAGGTTAATTGACAGCAATGAATGTAGAATATGCATTTCGTTTCCGGACAGCGATATTCACATGCATTTAATTTGATGTGCATGCATGTAAATTCTTTTTCATGACCATTCATTGCGTGGCAAAGCCATACATGACGACTCCACATCCCTCTAGGGCGTTCACACCGTCTGTGCATGCAGTGAAAATTACATAGAGACTTTGCCATTTTCCCCACAAAGTCGCCATCCGTCTGTCTGCCTGCCTGCCTGTCTTACATTCCATGAAATGAGGAAAAGCTAGAAAGGAAAGAGCCTCGATCCCCCCTATTCCTCGTCACTCTCCTCATCGTCATCGTCGTCCTCCGGTGGAGGCAGACCTCTGACGAAACCTGTCGGACGACGGGCGACTTTGCCTCCTCCACTTTTCGTGCCTGTGGCAAATGTTGTAGCACCACGGGGCCCCTCATCCTCCTCATCGTCTTCGTCCTCATCATCGTCATCTGTGGGAATGGGACCCCGGACAAAGCCGGTGGGACGTCTAGCGACCTTCCCCCCCCCAATTTTTGTGCCCGTTGCAAAGTGGGTGGCCCCGTGTGGCCCCTCATCCTCCTCGTCCTCCTCGTCCTCATCATCTTCGTCTGTTGGGATGGGACCACGAACGAAACCGGTGGGTCTACGCGCTACTTTGCCCCCCCCACTCTTTGTGCCTGTGGCAAATGTTGTAGCTCCACGCGGCCCCTCATCCTCTTCGTCGTCTTCGTCCTCATCATCGTCATCGGTGGGAATGGGACCCCGGACAAAGCCGGTAGGACGGCGGGCTACCTTACCTCCCCCGCTTTTCGTCCCTGTGGCAAAGTGCGTCGCTCCTTGGGGTCCCTCCTCCTCTTCCTCTTCCTCTTCAGATTCTTCATCATCTTCGTCTGTTGGGATGGGACCCCGGACAAACCCCGTGGGACGACGGGCGACTTTCCCGCCTCCACTCTTTGTCCCTGTTGCGAAGCTCGTTGCTCCGCGAGGCCCCTCATCCTCTTCGTCGTCTTCATCTTCGTCATCTTCATCTGTGGGAATGGGACCTCGGACAAAGCCGGTGGGGCGACGGGCGACTTTCCCCCCTCCGCTCTTCGTGCCGGAAGCAAAATGCGTGGCTCCCTGCGGCCCCTCCTCCTCCCCCTCTTCATCCTCTTCATCGTCGTCGTCGGTCGGAATGGGACCACGGACAAACCCCGTGGGACGCCTAGCAACCTTTCCCCCCCCACTTTTTGTCCCTGAGGCAAAGGTGGTTGCGCCACGAGGCCCCTCATCCTCCTCATCGTCTTCGTCCTCGTCGTCCTCATCTGTGGGAATGGGACCACGGACAAAACCCGTAGGACGTCTAGCAACCTTCCCTCCCCCGCTTTTGGTCCCTGTGGCAAAGTGGGTCGCACCCTGTGGTCCCTCATCCTCTTCTTCTTCGTCTTCATCATCGTCATCGGTGGGAATGGGACCGCGGACAAAACCCGTCGGTCTGCGCGCTACCTTCCCCCCCCCCCTCTTCGTGCCCGTTGCGAAGGTCGTGGCTCCACGCGGCCCCTCATCCTCTTCTTCGTCCTCATCTTCATCATCCTCGTCTGTGGGAATGGGACCGCGAACGAAGCCGGTCGGGCGACGTGCGACTTTCCCTCCCCCAGCCTTTGTGCCTGTGGCAAAAGATGTGGCACCCCGGGGCCCATCATCTTCCTCGTCTTCTTCCTCATCATCATCATCATCATCATCTGTGGGAATGGGACCCCGGACAAAGCCGGTGGGACGGCGGGCTACTTTGCCTCCTCCGCTCTTTGTGCCAGATGCGAAGTGAGTGGCTCCTTGGGGCCCCTCCTCCTCTTCGTCCTCTTCTTCGTCATCGTCATCGGTGGGAATGGGACCCCGGACAAAACCTGTCGGACGACGGGCGACTTTGCCTCCTCCACTCTTCGTGCCTGTGGCAAAGGTTGTAGCGCCACGGGGCCCCTCATCCTCCTCATCGTCTTCGTCCTCGTCGTCCTCATCTGTGGGAATGGGACCCCGGACAAAGCCGGTGGGACGTCTAGCGACCTTTCCACCCCCGCTTTTTGTACCCGTGGCAAAGTGGGTGGCCCCCTTCGGCCCCTGCTCCTCTTCTTCCTCATCTTCATCATCGTCGTCGGTCGGAATGGAACCACGCACGAAACCCGTGGGGCATCTTGCAACCTTTCCACCCCCACTCTTGGTGCCTGTGGCAAAGGATGTTGCCCCACGGGGTCCCTCGTCCTCTTCATCTTCATCTAGATCATCGTCTGTGGGAATGGGACCACGGACGAATCCGGTGGGTCTGCGTGCTACTTTCCCCCCCCCACTCTTTGTGCCTGTTGCGAAGCTCGTGGCTCCGCGAGGCCCTTCCTCTTCTTCTTCGTCCTCATCTAAATCGTCATCAGTCGGGATGGGGCCACGGACAAAACCCGTGGGGCGGCGGACTACTTTTCCTCCCCCTCCGTGTGTCCCGGCCGCAAATTTGGCTCCTCCTTTCTTTCCTTTCGGCTCTTCTTCTTGTTCCTCCGTCGTCTGCCTCTCCACCTCGGCCTCTACCTTCTCGATGAGTGCTGCCACAGCGAGCTTTGCCTCTTCTCGTGTGAGTGTGTGGGTGGACTTTCGCTTGCTACTGCTTCGACGGGAGGACCCCGAAGACGCAAGAGACTTCTTCTCTTCCTCCTGCTGCCCTAGGCCCAAATCCTCAGGCTCAGCTTCTCCACTCATGAGAAGAACCAACTGCTCAGGGGTGGCTTGCGCAATGCTCTTTCTCCAATTTTTCGGGAAAGCGTTCAGAGGGCCCTTGCCCCCGTCCTCCTGCCGTGTGTCGGCACTGAAGGTCAGTCCCGCCTTCTTTTTCTTCGCAGCAGCCTTACGGGACGGCCGTCGGAGAATGCCACTGACTGATGAAGCGTCAGTTTTCTCGCTTTTGGCGGAGGCCTCAGAGATTGCCGAGGCACCACGCTGTGCGGCCAGTGTGCGCTTTCGTCCGTCCTCCGATGCGAGTTTGACTTTGAATGTCATTTCGTCGTTGCTCTCAAGCGTTCTCATCATCGTGTTTCGAGGGCCGGAATTCGTGTAGTGGACCGTCTCACCGTCCTCGTCGTCCCCATCGTTCGCAGAGTTGCTCAGCGCACCCCGCACAAAACCGGTGGGTCGTCTCTTGACCTTTCCACCCTTTGGTTCCTCAACCCCTTCACCCATCTGAACCCTGGCTCCACCTGCAGACAGAATAGTTGATGTCGTTTGCGGGACGGGAGCGACATTTGTACGTGGCAGGCAGCAATGAAGAAAAAAACAGCCACACCGAACACAAAAATATGTGAACATTCAAGAACAATTCTTCAGTTCGCAGCTCAAAATGTATTCCTTTGCAGATGTCGACTGGTCGAATAGAAAAAGGATTTTGATGCTCACTCTTCGAGGACATCGGCCGTGATGCAATAAGGTTCTTCAAGCATCTGAACTCTCTACGTTCACTTAGTCTTGCTGACTGTGCCTGACAGGCTGAATGACCTTTCTTCTTCTGACCACCATCCGTCCCTGCTTTGCCCCCAGAGGACGCAGCCTTCGAGTTGGCGTCCTGCTGGGGGGCGGCGAGACCCAATTCCTCGAGGTCTGCCTCCCCTGTGAGGAGTTTCGTCAACTGCTCGGGGGTCGCGTTGGCGACACTCTTGCGCCATCCCTTGGGAAAAGAGACGAGAGGGCCTTTGCCTCCGTCCTCCTCTCGTGTGTCTGCACTGAACGCGAGTGTCATCTTTTTCTTCATCTTCTTCCCTCCACCCTTACTGAGAATTGAGGAAACTCCAGAGGCGCTACTCTGGTTGCTCTTTCGTCGAACATCCAAATGACGCGTCTTCTCTTGTGTAATGGTGATGGGGGCAACGGGAACGGGAGGCTGCTTTGCTTCTTCTGGGGGCTCAAGCTCTTCCTCGATCGCACTGGGGGGTCGGACTCCGTGGATGAATCCCGTTGGCCGTCTGTTCACTCGTCCCTTGTGCTGAGGTCTGTCCATAGACTTGGCTGTGAATCTGACTGTCCCTTCTTCTTTTGGGTTCCAAACCTCAGACTGGTCCTCGTCTCTCAGATCCTCTATCGTGCGTGCGTCAGACACAAGAGAACGAACCTCCTTTGCATCACCCCCGGCCGCCTCATCCTCTTCCTCATCTTCATCGTCGTCGTCGGTCGGAATGGGACCACGCACAAAACCCGTGGGGCGTCTTGCAACCTTTCCACCCCCACTCTTGGTGCCTGTGGCAAATGATGTTGCCCCACGGGGTCCCTCTTCCTCTTCTTCTTCGTCTTCATCATCGTCATCGGTGGGAATGGGACCACGGACAAAGCCGGTGGGTCTACGTGCTACCTTCCCCCCCCCCCTCTTCGTGCCCGTTGCGAAGCTCGTGGCTCCGCGAGGCCCCCCCTCTTCTTCTTCGTCCTCATCTTCATCATCGTCATCCGTTGGAATGGGACCCCGGACAAACCCCGTGGGACGTCGGGTGACTTTCCCTCCCCCACTTTTTGTCCCAGTGGCAAAGGATGCTGCCCCCTTCGGATTCCCTCGTGAAGGCTCTTCCTCATCGTCTTCGTCTTCCTCCACTGGTGGAGGGGGACCTCGGACAAAGCCGGTGGGACGTCGGGCCACCTTTCCCTTCTCAGGCTTTAGGGCGGCAACTGAAATGTGCGCGTGTCGCTCGGCTGCACTCATTCAGAGAGGAGGGATTCAGGGAGAGAGGAAGTGTGATCAGTGAGTGCATGGGGGTAGGGTGGGAGGGCCGTTTCTGGAATGAGTGAGGTTCCCAACGAAAGAGAAAGACCTCCAATCTCCGACCCGCACACATTCCATCTAGTAGGGCGACTATACCAATTATGTGTTCCCCTTCGAAAGCAGAAGAAAAACAAATCAAGGCACTCACCTCCTTCTGCGTCCTTCTCTATTCCAGAGGACCGTTTCGTATCTTCGAACCGGGCCTCCTCCATCAGCTCTTCTTGATTCACAGGAGCCACCCAACCTGCAAACAGAAAGACGGAAAGGCAGACAGATACACAAAAATGTCGACAAACAAAAAGAAAGAAGAAGTACGGGAAGAGGTTGTGCCAAAATGTACCAGAAAAAGGACGCAGAAGGCAGCAGTTTTGTGGATTAAATTTTGGTTTTTGCCATGCAATGCCTTGATGAAGTTTTGTGGATTTGGTTTATGCCATGCAATGCCTTGATGAAGTTTTGTGGATTTGGTTGATGCCATGCAATGCTTTGATGAAGTTTTGTGGATTTGGTTTTTGCCATGCAATGCCTTGATGAAGTGTTGTGTTCGGATAGATCACCCACCTGTAAGAATTCTGTTGACCCTCGGCTTGGGGGCCTTGGATGCCGCAGACTGCTCCACCCTGACCTCGCCCCTTTGCTTCTTTCCTCCTTTTCCCTTTGCATCCTTCGCTATTTCGTCCTCGTCTAGCTTGTGCAAGGTTGCCGTGGTCTCTGGTGGAAGCCAACCTGCAGGAAGGAAGCAGTTGTTTGTTCATTGGAGCTTCCTGTGCATGGCCAAGTCAGACAGGACACAGATGGGGCAGCAGGTCTGAAATTGTAGAGGATCATGTATTCCCAGTTTTTGGACAGAGAACCAGTTGAAGGAGCCAGGGAAAGGTTTCACAGGGTTGGTCTCATAAGGATAGAACAGCCTATTGAAGCGCTCTCTCTCTCTCTCTCTCTCTCTCTCAGTTCCCGTCTCTGTCTGACGCTTACCTGTAGGTCGCCTGGCGATTGGGCCCTTCTCACTCTTGTCGGTGTCTGTCTCGGGAGACCAGTGCTGTCTGATGTGAGTCGGTGCCTTCTGCTTGCGCTTGCCCTCAGAGGCGATCAGATTCGAGCCTGAATTTTTTGACACAAATTTTGATCATTCTCTTAGTACAGAGACAATGGGGACATGCAAGAAAAGAGGCGACAGGTAGGGCTTTTCCCTTCATGCCCGAAGGCACGTTCGGAAAGGGGAGAAAGAACGGAAAGGGCAGAAGTGGGGCGACAATATGAATGGATTAAGGGAAAGGCAGAGAGCACAAGTGAAGACGCAGAAAAAGTAAGAAAACAATGCGTATGCTGGAAAAACCAAGGCTACGCAAGGAAAGAACGAGGAAAGGACTGATCTAAATAGCCTGACTTATCTATCTACCGACTTACCATGTGGAGTCGCCCCTTTGCGGACCCTGACATTCACTGGCTGCGACAGCTGTGAAGGTGCTGCCGAGCTCACGCTTCCTCTCTCTTTTGACGCTGCAGAGAGAGAGAGAGATTACTTATTTCGAGGAGGACGAGTCAGGCAGGGTTCAAGCAATGGCGGGAGAAGGATGTGCCTGCATGTGTCAGAGAGAAATCTCAACCTCTGTCTGTAGCTGTACCCCGCCAGACTGGGATGCTCGAATGGGGAGAAAAGGCCAAGGAGAACGGAAGGAAGAGAGTACAACCTGCAGGTCTTTCGATTGATTCAAATTCTTTCCTTCTTTCTCAACCGACCGACCTTGCTTCCCCCTTGCCACGATCTCCCCGTACCCCTGTCCCGTGACTTCCAGATTCGTTGCAAGCCATACAGTGGAGAGGTCAAGTTGGTCCCCCATCAAGGAGAAGGCAGCCACAAGTCGTCGGGTGTCTGCACACAGACAGACAGACAGACAGGCAAACAGGCAAATCAACAGGCAGGCAGGGAGGGAGGTTCACTGATGCTTCTGGGGGAAGTGGCTGTCTTGTTGCATGCTTCCCAAAAGCAAATTCTCTGTATGTGTCGCCACACTGCAGCAGCAGTTTTCTCTTGGCTACACAAGGCGGGAAAGAGTTGGGATCTCTTCAAAAAGTAGCGTCCCTGTGTACCCTGTCGACCATCCATCAACTCACGTACCCGGATTATAGTCGACTTCACAAAGGAGTCTCCTGTCGTCTCCTCCATCGTCTTTCTTTCCCTCAAACGTCGGAGGGTCCCCAGGAAAAGCGCCGAGGACTGTCCGCACGTTGAACGAAGCCTTCGCTCCCCCACCCCTGCCTCCACCATGTTTCTCTGGGGGGGAGATGACCTCGGTCTGCCCCTGGACGTATTCGCTTTCCTGGAAGAGACGGAATCAAGAGAAGAAGAGGGTAAAGCAGAATGAAGCACACGAACAAGAGAAGAAGAGGGTAAAGCAGAATGAAGCACACGAACAAGAGAAGAAGAGGGTAAAGCAGAATGAAGCACACGAACAAGAGAAGAAGAGGGTAAAGCAGAATGAAGCACACGAACAAGAGAAGAAGAGGGTAAAGCAGAATGAAGCACACGAACAAGAGAAGAAGAGGGTAAAGCAGAATGAAGCACACGAACA
This sequence comes from Chromera velia, assembly GCA_018398765.1. NCBI lineage: Eukaryota > Chromeraceae > Chromera > Chromera velia. The sequence continues at coordinate 83,929 of JAHBMJ010000973.1, read as the reverse complement.
AGAGAAGAAGAGGGTAAAGCAGAATGAAGCACACGAACAAGAGAAGAAGAGGGTAAAGCAGAATGAAGCACACGAACAAACAGTCCAAACAAGAAGGCCGAGCTTTGCAAATGGGGCAGAAGTGGGAGGATGACGACCCACTCACTTGTGTTTTTGCGTTCTTGACTCTCTCACGGGCCCCGGCATTTTCCTGGGTCCTCTGCGGCCCCTTGGGAGGGAGGATGTCCTCGAGTGCCTTCCCCCCCTCCCCGTTGGAGGGAGAGGAGTCGTCGTCTTCTTCACCCTCTCCCATTGCGTAGGCTTCAAGCGACGCCAGGGGAACCACCTGCATGGAGATGGAGTTTGCATGAGCTCATGCAGTGACGTAGAGCTGATCTACAGGGGCGGACGCACATTCGTAGCAAAAAACGGAGACCAAGAAGTGTGTCCATCAAGGAAACGTATTCCGCTCTCATCTGAAGCAGATCGACCCTGCGAGTGCGGCACTATGCGAGTAAAGGGAAGAAGCAAGGGGGGAGCGATGAAACAACATACAGACTAAAAGCAAGAAGAACCGATACAGGAACAACGAAAATACGGACCTGGTTGCACAGGTGTTCATGATCAGATGACATGGAGGGGGCTGTAGGACTCATGTGGGATTTTCCCCCTGTCCCCTCGTCTCTCTCAGCCTTTTCAAGTCTTTCGAGAGCCAAACGCGCAGTCTTCAGGATCTTCAAATTTTCTTCATACGTCAATTCCTCTCCACCCTCCTCGTCATCCTCAGTCTCCTCCTCCTCCTCGTCCTCGTCTCCCGTCTCCTCGAAGCCCTCCAGAGATGTCCCTAAGTCTCCTTCTTCCTCCCCCCCCTTTCCCCCCCCTGCACGGCTTCCGACGCTGTTTGTACTGTCCTTCCTATTCAACAGAGAGATAAGTTGGGCTGCCCTCTTTGCCACTTCCTCTCTAGCCATGCGTGTTCTCTCCCAATCTCGCTTTGCCCTCCGCTTCTCCGCTTTGACCTGGGAAAGAAGAGAAGAGAAGAGCATCATGCATCAGAAAGTTGAGCGGACACCAAAGAGAAGAAGACACAGTTTAGGTGGGTAGAAAAGATCAGAAGACAAGAGAGGTCCACTGCGGTGCCGAGCAGCGGTAATCTCGTTCCAGGCAAATTCAGAGGCAAAATGAATGAACTGAGAAAAATGCAGAAAGAATTTCCCGAGAGAGAAATTCGATTTGCAGACGGGAGGGGAAAAGAAGCAGGGCAGTAAAGGCAGGACAGGGGAACAGCGTGTTCAAAGGGAGTCACACTTGCTCTAGTAACTTTGCATTTGTATCTACACACACTCTGTTTTTCTTCCCCCCGCCCTCACCTGTGCATCCAAGAGAACTGCGAGGCCCTCTGGTGGGACGTGAATGAGAGCTGTGGGAGGCACCGGCATTTTCGCATTTTTGGTCCCGACTGGCATTTCTGCCTCGATCCACGAGAGGGAGCCCAGGGCAGACACCGAGAGGCCCTGCCGAGTGACGAAAGTTAGGGTCTCCTTCTCTTCCCTTTTCCTTCCTCCCTTCTTGCTCTTTTTCTTCCCTTTCCCCCCCTTTCCCGTTGTCCCTGCCTGTCCCTGCTGAGGTTCCTCATGTTGCCTGTCAGGCTGCTGTAGGGTAACCCCGTTCAAAGCAGCAGAGAGCTCCCCTGCCCCTACAGTCATCGGGAACCCTCCAGTTCCGCTTGCCCGAACTATCTGCTTCACCAAGCCCCTCTGCAGAGTGGCAAATGAAAAGGGCAAGGCATGAGAACTCCAGGACGGCTCGCAAAGAGAAGAAGAAATGCTGGGATGGGCAGGAGAGAATCAATGAATAAAGGGATGAGATCATGGGTGGGGGGGGAAAGAACGAACGAACGAACGATTCCATATCGATAAACAGGTGATGAACGAATGGAGAACGGGAAACAGGCGACAAAAAAAGACTAAAGTGCGCACCTGCAATCGGAGAGAGAACCGAAGGGCCTCTGTGATGAGGGCTGCCTGATCAGTTGCCCTCGCTGCATAAGCTCCGAACCCTCCGAGAGGCGGCAAAGAGGCCCCAAACAGGGGAGTCATCTGTCTCTCCTCCTCAGAATGTCCCTCCGGGTCTCCTGCTGCTCTCCCACCCGCTTGCTGGAGAAGCTGGCGTTGTTGTGCCTGAAGGATTTGGAGCAGAACCGCATTTTCATGCGGGTAAGGAGACGGCAGGCCCCCGTCTATCAGAGGTGAATCCCCCCCCAGAAGGTCGCCTGCTCCTCCTCCGATGAGAGAGAGTAAATGCTCCGCGTGGGAGTCACCTGAGGCAGCCAAGAGAGCTCGCATGTCTGCATGGGCATTCTGAGCAGAGAATCCGTCTGAAGTTGGAGCGTTCCGGTTTTGGTTCTTCTTCGCTGATGGCGGTCTGCTGCCCCCTTGTCTCTCTGCACCCTTCCCAGATCCAATGGGAGGGCCTCTCTGGTCTGTTGAGGGTGTTGGGTGGATTGGCATTCCGGTCCCTACAACGGTTAGGTCTGGAGCTGTAGTGACGGGCACCTCCCCCCCTTCCTCTTCCTCCACCTCCCCCTCCTCTACCAGAGTTCCCATCTCATTCCCCTCCGACTGCTTTGAAGGCGGGCGGCCAGCGGGAACCCGTACGGTGACGTCGATGTTTGTCTTTGGAGGGGAGCGCTTGGAGACTGGGGAGGGAGATGAGGTCTCGGGGGAGAGACAGGTGGTGGCTGTGGGTGAAAGTCTGGGAGGGGGGAGAGTAAGGTAAGACCTTTTGGTCGGTGACAGAGACTGGACAGCCAGCTGCGTGTAAGGCTCCCCCCCCTCTAGTTTCTCCCTTTTTTCCTTCGGACAGGTACAGAACTTTTCGACCAGCAGGATGTACTCTCCAAGTGTGAGGTCTGTCCTGTCCATCACAGGCTTCACCTCCAGTTCGTTGATGGCCTGCTCGATCCTCCCGTTCCTCACGAGTTTGTGAAGAGGAAGGGTGCGGGAGTCGAAAGGACAGCACCCATGCACGCGAAGATATGACCTGCAAATAGAAGAAGGTGAGAACATGTATGAGCTTGTTGTCTGTGCGGATGCAAGCAAGACACGCAGACGAGCGGGGTTGTCTGAGTTGTTGACTGACATTGCACAGTCCCGGCAGAAGAGGTGAGATTCGTTGTACGGGCACTGCCGGGGGTCTTTCATGACACGATCACATAACGAACAGCGCAGGATGCTTTGCAGACCCGGGGGGTCCACAAAGAGAGAGTCGATGTATCCAGGCATCAGCAGACAGAATCAAATGAAGGTCAGACAGTCAGACGATCAAGCAACAGATGGCAAACTGATGAACTTCAGAGGTGTGCGTTTGCAGAAGAAAAGAAGTGTTCATGGACACGAGCTAGAAAACAGAGTGCAGAGACATGAAGTAAGAGTATGGTCAAACAGGACGGCTTCAACATCACGGTGACATCATTGAACACTGCCGGATTGAACTGAATCAAACCTAGCTCTTGCTCGTGTGGAAAGCTGTGCATGCGCGGCATTGCGCGGCCGATGGCTAGCTCGGGTAGACCGGGCCCCGACGCGTGCACGCGCAAAAGGTCATGCACCCCGGCCGGCGGGCCGTCCGGCCGGGCCCCCGGCCCGCGTCGAACATGCACTCTGCGTATCTCTGCGTATACCGATGTAGACCGTCTCCTTCGATAGCAACTGTGAGGGAAGCTTTGTGAGCTTCCAGGACTTGGAAAATCTTTGAAAGTTGTATTAATACTAGCATGAGCGTGTATAAGCAGCCTACAAGCTCGGTCCATACGTGTCCATCTCGAAGCGTCGGTCACAGTATCTCTTACCAAACCTTCGCTGGTCTTCGTAATATATATATCAAGAACATATCTGAAAAGAGACGGTTGTGGTAGGTTCATCAGTCCTGATCCACAAGGAGAGGGAAACGGCTGAGGAAACTTGCCTGGCTTGGGGGTGCAATGAGCAGACGAGTGTCTGGATGTCGTGAGAAAGTCACGCACTGGCTTGGGCGACGCAACTCGAAAGCCCTCCATGTATTGTGTGTCTCTTTTCTTCAATTCGCGCAGCCTTTTCTGTCTCGTACATGGCCTCAGATTTGCCTGTGTGTATCCTTTGTGGCGGTGCTTCTCTGGCTGCTGTTCGGAGCAGTGTGGAATCGAAGAAGCCATGTCACGCCGCTCCACCTGATGACGGTAGCTGACACCGAAGCCGTGCGCCGTTGTGCGGAGCCGGGGGTGCAGTGCGTCTGCTTTGCCACTGAGGAGGTGGGGTGCGCCTCTGTGTGGACGGGGGGGCTCGGACGTGCCTTCCTCTCCCAAGCTGTCGAACTGGCAAAGGAAAAATTTGAAATTTTAATTTTGGGCCTGACAATGGACCGACACGATTTTCCTTTTGGTACTGACCTCGACCCAGCCTGCACCATCCCTGGAGCACCCGCCCTCCTGAAAGGACGTGTGGTTCCGATCTTTGCTGACCGCCCAGAGTGGGTGGGATTCCATTCCACCAAACCTGCAATGGCTTTGCTTGACTGGGTGCTTGCTCACCCCGGTGTGTGCAGTCTGATCCATACGCACGACTATAGAGGGACGGGGTTTTATTTGGGGGCTGCAAAGAAGGCGGGGCTGCTGACGAGTCCACAGAGGAACTTAGAGGAAAAGGGACAGGCACAGACCGCCCCCCCCCCTCATTTGAATCTGCAAGTCCACTGTTGCCTCTTCTTCATCCACCGGGAGATGTGGCACGTAGCACACGCCTACGAATTGGCCTGGATGGCCCAAGAAAGACTCGCTTTCGCATCAGCAGACTCCGTCGTGGCGTTGAGCCCGTCCAACCTAAAGGGTCTACCCCCTACATGGTGAGAAATGAAAGTGCAGATTGGGCAGTCTCGTTCTCCCTCACTCCGCCCGCCCCGCCGCTCCCCCCTCTGTGTGTGTGTGTGTGTCCTTCCCCCCTTCTCTCTCTTCGTCTCTCTGTCTTCCCGCCGGACGTGTCCACTGAATTATCTGATTGTAGTTTTCGTATATGCATGTGGATTTGATACAGAGAACTTGGATGCATCTCACGTCCCTCTGTGTTTCTCCCCCGTCCCCCCTCTGCAGGACGATGCCGGGTGATCGCAGCTTCATCCCCAACGTGGTCCACAAATTGCCCCAAGACCTGGCAGAAGTTGTCGCCTCACGCAGCAGGAGGGGGGGGGATGGCGCGCAGGGAGGTGAGGAAAGAGAAGCAGATGCGGGGACAGAGAGGGTGAAGCTGCGTGAGATCATCTTCTACGGAAAGTTAAATTTTGGGAAGGGTTTTTTCCTGTTTCGAGACGCGATTTTGTTGTTGAGTCAAACTGAGGGCGTCCGTTTTGACGGCCTGAAGGTGACTGTGGTCGGTCCCTTACAGAACAATGAGCCCGAAATTCGGAGGGAGATGAAGAGTTTGAGGGCGGCAGTGCGGTCGGTTGGGGGGGAAGATGTAGTGCTCCGAGAAAAATTGAACACGCGTGGGGTGACGGAATTGTTTGTCAGTGCAGGTCCCTCCGCAGTTGTCGTCCTTCCATCTTTCACTGAGTGCATGTCCTTTGCGTTGTATGACGTTCTGCAAACAGATGTTGACTTCGTCCTCTCCAACATTCCCGCACACAAAGAGGCTCTGGGACTTTTGAGGGAAGAGAACCTTGGGGAAGGGGGGGAAAGAAACGCGTCTCTGCCGCTCTCTTCGTCTGCCTCTCCCCCAGTGAGTTGGAGAGATTCAGTGGAACCGCCTCTTCGGTTCTTCTCTCTCCAGAAAGAATCCCTCGCAGACCTTCTTGCAGAGAGAATGAAAAAAGGGGCCCTACTCAGGGCTCCATTGTCGTCTTCCCCTGCCCTCCCGTCCCACCCTTCCTCTCAGCAATCACCTCCAGACTCCGCAGCTACCCACTCGACAGAGCAGCAGCTGCATCAGACAGCAGAGGCAGAAGGAGGAACCTCGGCTGCCGCCGTACCTGAGCTTGGCGAGGTTGTGCGATTGTGGAAGGCTTGGCATTTGCAGAGAATGGGGAAGAGGCCGGAGGATGAAACAGGGGGGAAAGCAGTAGAGCGAAATGTGACGCACTTCACTGTTGCAGTACTCTTCTGCAGACAGACGGACATCACACGTCTGCCTGATGCCGCACGCTCTGTGACAGCAGCAGCACAGCGCATGTCAGAAGAAAATGCCCGCTTGCAATTGCCCGACATCTCTGTACGGTTGTTGCTGCTCTCTCTGTGCCCTGCTTCAGTACCTTGTGTCAAAGCAGAGACGACAGCATGCAGAGCAGTGTCAGCCGAGTCTCAGTCCGAAAACATGCGGTCCAATTTGAAGGGAGGGGAGGGGAGTGAACCCGGTTCTAGGTTCTCTGGAAATTTGAAGTTCTCTTGTGACTGCCTGGCAGTATCTGCCCGGGCAGATGCATCGTCTGACGTCCTCTTTGAGGCACGGAAGCTGGCGTTCGCCTCTTTGCAGGCAGACAGCGAGCTCTTGACTTTTCTGAGAGCCTCTGAAGAAATGGATGCGCGTGCACTGTCCATGTACAGAACAGCGGCGGAAAGGAACCCTGAGGTGAGTGCCTTGACGTCTTTTTTGGACATGGAGGTCGATACGAAGGGAGATGAAGGCGGGAGGATTGAAAGGAGGCTGTTCCTCGGTCCGGCCCCAGAATTGTTCCCCTTTGTGAATGCGTTGGGGGGGTTCAACGGATGCTACAGACGCGAGGCCGTTTCGCTTTTTTCAGAAAAGAGTGCGTTGGGGTGTGATGAGTGGGAGGCACACGCTGCTGCAGCTCTTCGGGGGCAGTTGGCGTTGGTGCCTGCGAGAGGAGCGGTGGAACGAGCAGTGGGGGATGGAAGGCAAGAAAGTTCGGTCCAGGTCGAGGGTTTGTTTCCCTTCCGTAGAGAGGAGAAAGACAGGTGCTACGTCCGGGTGATCCAGGGCGCCTTAAGGCATGCAGGTTTAGAGAAAAGTCACCTAATGGCAGCTCTTTGGTTTGCTGCTTCGATGTACGAGTCAGATACGTCTAGTGAGTCGGAATGGAAAATTGGATCAAGAGATACAAATGTTTTTTGAGAGTGAAAAGTAAGGAGAAGCTGTATGTTAAGCTATATACATGATATACACCAAATGTTCAATCAAATTATCAACTATTAATCTTCTTCAATGTCCAAAAGATTCTCTACAACAAATGTATCACGCTTCAATCTTAAAATTAAATCCGGTTAGGATAGTGGGATTTAATTCTGATAGAGGATTTTGATGGAGTTCATTGGATTGGATATAAAAAATTATAGAACTCCCAATTTTTTATACCTAATTTTTAGAATTTTCCTATGTAACGAATAAAGTACAAGAAGATGGAACTTCAAATTTTGTATGCAAGGCTACTGTAAGCTAGCCGGAGGCCGTTTAGTTTAAAAGTATTCTTATTAAACCCTTTTGCTTTTGAGGAGAATCTTGAGGAGAGAAGTTGATATACACGTAGTATAATTTATGAGCTAGTTTTTGTAGCATGCACACCCAACCCTCAATTAATCATCCTTTAATCGACGACAAGTAAGGACAAGGAGCATCAACGAGGAGACAAAAAAGAGCCAGAAATTGATAGGTAGAATAAGCTAGAACAAACATGCAATTAAGATGTGTGTGCATGCCATGCGGCTATATATAAGGCGTATAATGCCAGGTGTGAGCTCCGTGCGAGCGCGATGATTCGTCAAAGGATTGGGGGGCACGTAAAAATAGGGACAAGCGATATACAGATGCAAAAATATATATACGTTTTTTTTATTTTGAAAAAAAAAAATACTATGTACGCTGTTTAATACAGACATGCACAGTGTGTATATATATACGTACATCTCTAGCTTTCGGCCTATAAACGAAGCAATCAAGCTGACAATCGACGTATTGTCGTCACTTCTGAAACTCTGCCGATGTCCTACAGACTGACTTCCTTCAAGAACGTCATGGTTTTCCACATGAAGTGACAGAGAACCGAGAGGAACGAGAACGGCAGATCTTCCCTGAGCATGGAGCAGGATGGACCGGATCCTCTCAAATGTAGACCGCCAATTCTGATTTCAGGACTTTCTTGATCCTTACAGGGAAACTGGAGCAGTTGCACCCTTCCTTCCTTCTGCTCTTTCATCATGAAGGGGGGAGGAAGGGCGGTTGGAGTGGCGATGAAGAAACGGGTGTCCATGCTGACCCCGAAGCGGAAAGCTCTCTCGAAGATGCAATCTGCTGGGCTGGGGGCAGACTCCCTCAGCGAGCCTTCGGAAAGGGAGTCTGAGAAGAATGGAGGTCGATATGTCCCCATGAGCATCGCCCTAGGAGAGTCTAGGGGCATTAGGGGGATGCACAAAGAGAAGAGGCACTCGTCGATCTTCAATGTCGGATTCTACTTTAGCTTAGAGGAGTTCAACAGCCTTTCCCTACCAGAAAGGGAATACTGGTCAGTCAGCTTAGTGCTTGACAGCAGGAATGGTACAGGCTTGCACAAGTGGTACGTAAATTTCTCACGAGTTCTGCAAGAAGTAGAGGAAAGCAGTCTTGCGATTGCTTGCTCAGCCGGATGAATGAATGACCTCTGCCTTCCGCAGTCTCTTGGAAGAAATTTTGCATCGTCGTGGACTGTTTGGCAAAATGCACGTGCATTCGTAGGAGAGCCCATGCAATCACGCATACAGGTAGGCAGTACACGAGGCAGACCGGCAGACACACAGGCCGACAGCACATCCGAAAATCAAAAGATTGCATTGGGTGCTGGCCGAGCGCATTGGCAAACAAGACGACAGGAAAGCGGGCAGACACACAGACAAGTATTCATGAAGGACGGTAGGCTCAGGAATAGAAAAGCAGCCAAGCAGAGGAGGGGGCAAAGAGAATGTGCAACAACCAGTTTGGTTGGTGCATGTGGCGACGCGCCGACTGCCGGACAGAGAGAGAGTAGAGCGCAAATATAGAGGGGTCCATGCAGACAGGGCAGTGGCCAGGTAGCAAAGCAGAAGGGTGGGCGGAGATCAGCCAGACGGAAGGGGGACATGCATTAGAAAGAAATAGAGGGAAGAGAGACCATCACGGGCGATCCGCCACAAAGCGACCCAGCCAGCTAGCTAGCCGTACAGCCAGCCAGCTTGACACCTACACTGAAATGGAAAACCAAGCCAGAAATCGGATAGACAGATAGATCAACAGACTAAATGCTTAATTTTTTCGTCTCATCTTCATTTCATGTGCAGTCAAGCAAGCAAGCAAGCAGGCAGGCAGACAGACACACACACACACACACACACACACACACAAGACTGACAGACAGAGTCACACAGATGCATACAGGCAAACGTGGGCATACAAAGTAGTTGTGAATTACAGACGTATATGTTGGCGTGTAACAAGAACGTACTGTAAGTAGACGAGCAGGTTGTAGAGGAGCAAGCGGGCAGAGGACACACAATTTGCGATTGTCCATTCTGCGCTTAAAGAAAAAAAGAAGGAGAATCTCTGCCATCGCCTCCTCCTCATTACTTTCGCCCTTCGCTATGTTTATGCTTTCAGGTTAGATGAGTGGGTCGGTCTTGTGAACCGCCAACTGACAATCCTTCTTTTCTTGGTCGTCGCGGCATCAGCTGTGGTGTCTCTCTCCAGTCTCATCATTGACTGGTCAGTCAGTCAGTCAGTCAGTCAGTCAGTCAGTCACTCACTCAGTCAGTCAGTCAGTCAGTCAGTCAGTCAGTCAGTCAGTCAGTCAGTCAATGGGAGAAGAGAAAAGAAGAAAAGGAAAGCCGTAACTGATCTGTCCTTGCCCCTTCCGTACTCTCTGTGTCTTTGTGTGTCTATCCGTTTCTGTATTGACGGCATCGTCGATGCCTTTTTTTGTGTATCTTTCTGTCCTGGTGAGAGAGAGAGAGAGAACTTTCCCTTCCTCTGTGAACAAGGCAGAGATGTGTGAGAGGCAAGCGGGACATCATTCCCTCGTTTTCTTTTGGGCGTCCTTGCTTGTTTGTTGCTGAAATGTCAAACAAATGTCTGCTGCCTGGTTCTGTATGCGCAGGGACACGGAAGGGAACTGGTTTCTTCGCTGGTTCATGATTTTCCGTTTCGCCTCCTACGCATGGATCAGCTACAGCTCCATCATGGACATGCTCGACCACGAGGCATCTCATGCTGGGGCCTACTTTCCCCAAAGCGTAACATTCAGTCTTGTCTTTGTCAGTCATCCTAGATAAAGGGCGATTAATTGATCATCTTCGTTTGCTGTCTTGCCTTCCTTCTCACTGCCTGTGAGTCTCTGTGAGTCCTGGATACACGTTTTTAGGGTGCAACACCTTCTCTCAAAGGATTCATGTGTTGGTATTTACCAAGCTCAATTGTAAATTCGGGTCTACTTAGAGATATGAAAAACGTTTGTGCCGGTCTCTGCGCTCTACCGGTTTATCCGCCTCTCCGATTTGACACCACCCGTCATCATTCGTCCCTTGAGCACCGTGTCTTAAAAGTCTCTTTTCTCTTCATTTTCCATGTTTTCTCGTTCAAAAGAATATTTTCTTCAAATAAATCTGCACTTGCAGGCTACAATCGAGCTCTCATCGGTGTACGCCCTATCAAACTTTATGCACCAGTGAGTCTCCTTCTGCTCCTCTTCAACTTCGTAAAGCTGCTCTGGGAGAATGAAGTCGCCCCATTCACCGACTCGACAGCAGTCTTCTGCAGCAGAAAACGGACAGAGAGAGGTCAAAAGAAAATAGATTCGCGAGGAAAACCCTTACTGACGTGACAGTCACCGCAAGTTGACAGGCAAAAAAAAGTAGAGACGCCTGGATGCAATTTATGTACAACAGCTGAACTCATATACGGTGTCTGGTTTCCTCGATGTGTTCTCACTGATGAATCGATTGACTATTCGTTCTTGTAGGTGGGCTCTTTTAAGCATCGGCATCGACCTTCTGGTCCTCACAATTACGGTTGGTTGGTTGGTTGGTTGGTTGGTTGGTTGGTTGGTTGGTTGGTTGGATGGATGGTTGGTTGGTTGGTTGGTTGGTTGGATGGGTGGATGGATGGATGGATGGATGGATGGGTGGATGGGTGGATAGGTGCCATCTAACATGCATAAATGTTGAGCTCCTTCCGTCTCCCTTTCAATCTCTTCCTTCGTCTTAACTTATCCCGCAAGGAGAGCTCTTTGTGGCTTGATGAGTTTTTCTTTCACCTTTCTTGGCGGTCTCTCCTGGGCAAGTCATACTGATTCTCTCTCAGTCAAACAAGAAAACACTTTTGGAAGGAAACCTAGGGGTATCGTGAAACCGGGAAGACAAAGACGGAAAACGAAATTCTTGTCTGTGTGTCTGATCCAATCGCATGTTTATGTCGAGCAACCTGTGTTTCTGATCTTGTTGTCCTTCCTTCCTTCATTCATTCATTCATTCATTCATTCATTCCTTTCGCCAGTCCCTCTCTCCTCAGTTCTTTCCTGGCATTTCTCTCCCCTCTTTTTCTTATTCTTGATTCTTCCTCTGTCGTCTTTCTTTTCCGGGATTTTTTTCCTTCCCTGTTTCTTCTACTCATTGACTGACTGACTGACTGACTGACTGACTGACTGACTGACTCATTGACTGACTGACTCATTGAGTGACTGACTGACTGAGTCTGCAGGCGATCGTTCTCGCAAGAGTGCGGCACTTCGTAACCAGGTGCGTAGCTTTTTTTTTGTGTTTTGTAGGGACGAAAACTAGATCGAGAGCCGTTCACTAAAATGCGGCTATTCCTATGATTCCATACGCATGTTCCATTTCCTCTTTCACCATTTGACACCTCTTCGTTCTGTTGCTTTCGTTCCCTGTGAATGACCTTTGCTCAATCAATCAGCGTGTCCTTTTCTTCCTTCGATACATTTTTAGATTATGTGTGATTGATCCTTTTTCTTAAGTCGCATGCCTTCCTCTCCTTTTCTTTGCCTTCCTGCCCACTTGATTCATCGGTTGAGTAAGTAAGTGACTGATTGATAGAGTAATGGCTGCTCAACTGAACAATTCCTTGATTCATTGACTCATTGCTTATTTTCTCCAATGCACACCCTGCTGCAGGATGATCATGGACGAAGTCGTACAAAAGTCAGCAAACTTCTCCTTCGTTTCGGAGTCTCTTTTCGCTGCGTAGCCTGCCGTTTTGTTTCTCTCTTCTCTGTGACCTCACCTGTTTTCCTGTTATTTGCTTTTACTCGCATGGCATATGTTGTGTCCGTTTGAATTAATGGGGCACTCAGCAGCCCTGTCCCCTCCTTTTTTTGTCTTTTGACATGTGCTTTTGTTACGGTTCCTGTTTGCAATTGAGAATGGCCGTCGCTGAACCTTGATTCCTTTTGTGTCTCTGTCTGTCTGTCTGTCTGTCTCTCTGCCTGTCTGTCTGTCTGTGTGCGTACAGGATCCATGCCGTTTCGTGGAATTACCTCTCCTTGTTCCCCGACAGCAGTGAGAACGGGGTGAGTCAGTAAGTGAATGAATGAATACAGCACTCAGTATCCTCTGATAGTAGAGTTTAAACTTTCTTTCTCCCCCACGCTTTCTCTTCCTTTCCTGTTCCAAAGGTTCTATATTGGCAAACCACGGCTTTGATTTATTTTTCTCTCGGCCTGCCTGCCTGCCTGCCTGCCTGCCTGCCCGATTTGGCTTCCATGATTGCATTTTTCTTCCCGACCCCGTTTGTTTGTGTCTCTCTTGCAGCTGTCGGCAAAGAAGCTGCTCTGGCAAGACGCAGTGGTGAGTCGATCAGTGAACACACAAGCCACTAGCAATACGGCCAAGCAGGTTTATGTTCTTCCGGTTAAATTGGAAACAGGCAGACGAACAGAAAGACACAGAGATACCAAGTGAGGGACAAGGAAAGGCGCTAACAGATACATACCGGTAGAGAAACACCAACCCCCCCATCCACTGGCATGCACACAGGGAGAGACGAAGAGACATGCAAACAAAACAGGTTCTTCTTTTGAGGGCACCCCTTCCTTCTCCGTCTCATTAATCTATTTCTGTTGTGTTGCCGAGCCTACATTTTTCAATCCCCATTTTTTTCCCCTTTCTTATCTTCGTTGCACTGTTCTCTCCATCCTTCCATCCCTCCATCCTGAGACCCTTTCTCCTGGCCCACACCGGCTGCATCTCTCTCTCTCTTTTTTGTTGACTTTTCTGTCCCTCTTTTCATCTCTCCGTTGCTTTCTGCCACTCTGCAGTTCTTTGAGGATGCGGTGGAACATCTCCGCCGTCCGGGGAACTACTCAAGTCCCCAGTCCGTCGCTTCAGGAGATAACCTAGGAGGGGGGGCAGACTCCTTGAATCCCTACAAAGTCCAAAAGGCACTAAGGGAATTCGGCCCAGATGGCGACAGGGAGGAGGAAGAAGGAGAAGGGGGAGAGGAGGAAGACGAAGCAGCGCAGCACAGACTCGGAAGTGCCGGGTCGATTGAGGGTGTGCCGCTTGTGCCTGACTCAGATACCGCACTACCGTCTCCAAACGCTAGGGTTCCCTCTCAACGCTCTCCTTTTTCAGCCGAGACTCTCTCTCGTGTGTCGCCTAGTTCCGCTCAACGAAGACAATCGCCCCCCAGCACAGGCACAGAGAGAGACAAGAGAGGATCGGCAGGGAGCCACGGTGTAGACTCTGTCGCTTTAGATCGAGTCTGTAGCTGGGCTTTACCTCTGAATGCAGGGGGGGAGGGAGGGGGTCAGGAGGTAAAAGGGGTGCTTCGTGAGATGACGTCACACCACCCAGCAGATGCTGAGGAACCTCAGGGTAGGGGGGGGAGAAGGGGTCGTCCAGATATGACACGGGCAGAGGAGCACGGTCGGTCTGCTCCTTCGTGTTCTTCGCTGCCCGTTTCATCTGTGTTGTCGTTTTCTGAAATGGCCGAGTCTGCAGAGAGGGGGGAGGTAAGAATTGAAAGTAAGAAGGTCTTTGAGACTGGCATTGAAAAACAAATTTTTAAAAAACAAAATAGAGAACATGGGGGGGGTTTTGAGGAGGGGGGTAATGAGCTGGAGGTTGAGGAAGTTCTGTTTCAGACGCGCTACTCAGAAGAGTCGAACGGCTCGGTATCCCTTCCCCGAACTTCTTGCCGAAAACTGAGAGAAGAAAGTTTGCAGCAGAATTCCCTTCACAGCTCCCCCTTCTCTGAGACTCCTGACCGAAGAAGTGACAACAGCAGCAGCAGACCTGCTGCTACCGACTCGGAGGTGTCGCGCCAAGAATCCCCAAGTTCCCTCCGGAGCATGCAGGAAGAGCTCAGTAGTCAAACAGAAGAAGAGGAAGAGGAGGGGGGAGAGGGAGGAGAGGGTTTTCAAAGTATAAGACCTCCATATCTCTCTGAGTATCCACAATGGAGACCAGATTGGGTTTTAGCCACAAGGGGGGGAAGAAATAGAACACAGACTCCGTCAGCAGAAGAGAGACAGGCCGGGGGCTTTTCTGTCCGGGTCATCGGACCCTCTTGTTCTGGGTCTGGAGACTCGGGGCCGTCCCCTGGTCCCTCCTCCCGTGTTGACCTAGGCGGTCCCCCTCACGCTTCTTCTTCCTCTTCCTCCTCCCGTCTCCATGAGAACCCATCACACACAGCCGGTAGACAGAGGGGAGGGGTGGCAGAGGCAAACGAAGGTACGAGTCCATCGCGACGTCGAATGCAAAAGCCCCAGAGAGCACTTCCGCGTGTTGCACCTCTAGGACAACGGGTGAGGGATCGGGCAGTGAGAACGCGGGGGGGGATGAGAACTTTAACAACACGTGAAAAATTGTTGATGGCGCTGAAGAGATTTACATGGCAAGGGGGGGGTACGAGCCCAAGTGAAGAGATGGAAGCGAGTTCTGGAAGAAATGAGATAGACAAAAAGGGCGTTTCAATATTGTCTGTAGGCCCGAGAGGTAGTGGGGGGAGACGGGAAGGAAGATTTGTTTCGCCTACAGATCTTCCGGATCGGTTTGACAATCCCCATTTGACGTCTTCACATATTGCGGGGGCATCTGTCAGAAGTGGAGATGCACAAAGGTCTGATAGGGAAAGGTCGGGGGATGGAAGGGCGGTCGAGAGTGGCGGAGGAGTCCGTCAGAGGGAAGGAAGGGAACCGGACGTCTCCGATTTTCCTCGGACAGAACAGGGAAGCGGAGAGATCATTATAGAAATCCCCCAAGAACCCAATTCATCTTCGGCAGACCGCGCAGAGGATCCCGATGAGACACGAGGAGTGTCACGCCCTCGTTCCCCCCTCTCGCGACTGCTGCTCGGTGCTGGAAAGAAACAAGGCCGGGGCCCCGGTAGTAGTGGAGTGGGCCTGAATCATTCGGGCCGTGCGGCTGGGGATTCGGTGTGAAAGAAGCACTGACGAGTGCATCAAAGGGAGGGGCAAACTCATCAATGCACACATCAAAGAAGCATAACGGGGGGGTGAGAGTCACCTGGTGGAAACCGAGTAGTTGATGAAGTCTGCGTGCCATTCAAATTTTCAGCATTTTATTCAACCTGCTGTGAATTTTTTGTCTTTCCTTACGCTTGGTTTAGACAACCCAATCAGTCAATACATAAACCTTTCGGTCCGCGATTTATTCAAATGCTGGATCGTAAGTGACCGTGACTTCTATAACAAATCTTTTTCCAAATAATCTATGTTCTAGTTTATGTTTTAATTCTCTTTAAAAATCTTTCACGTGCATATACCATAGATTCAAACTCTATATAAATTAAATATTTAATTCAAAAGAGGTTTTACAGGAATAATTATGATGAACATATTGCTAAACAACAGTAGAGTAAATTAGAGAAGTATTATGCTGCTTAGGATTTCATCATCTTTTAATATGATCTTTAATTAAATTATAACTATAGCAAATCCTAATATGATAGAGATGGTTTGGAGCTTTAAATCTTTCTAGATCTTTCTAAAAATAGTTTGAATATCCAAATCTGATATTTAGAGCACCTTTTTTATATTCGATCTATCATTTGATAGGATGTTCTATTTCTAGTTTTATCTAGTGTTCCTAATAAAACTCCAGGTGAAATAATTTAAGGTGAAACTAAGCATGCCAATCATGTTTTTAAGATTTTTTGAGCTTTATTTGATCTGACATATTCCATCTAAAAAGATTTCTAAAAAAATTGTTAGAGATGTTTGGAGATTTGGAGATCTCTATAAAATTTTGAGTATCTCCAATATTTTTACATACGATTTTGGCCTACCGTAGACTGGCTCTAGCAGTGGACCGCAGAGGAGTCCAGAACATAAATCCTATTATCGTAATCCCATCCTGATCTTATAAAAACATCATAACACTGTATAGCAGCATCCACACAATCTTCTAGACAATCTTTTTGCACGCTAGTTTACACAACTCCGCTTTGTAACCACGACTACATTTTGTAAACCTATGATACACTGACAGCCATATATTACAAGTACTGTCCTAGGCACTGTCTAGCTGATTCCAATTCGTTGCTTAGCGTACACACTAACACTTTTAGAAGTATTCTTTAAACTAGTCCTTAAAAACCTAAATTTTATGCTATCATGGCCTATAAACAGGCATTTCATCACATGGATTAGTCAGAGCCCAAGAGCCCGGCAAGAGGTTGGCTTGCCGGCTTTGACCACCTCAATTCATTCAATTTAGATTCAGAGTCATTTGCAAAAAGGGATCCAGACAACACTAGAGACGACATGACTGAAAACAGAGACACAAGGTGCAACATGCACCTTTTTAGAAGGACACGCAGCCGACTCATCTCATCTATAAAAAAAATATTCGATCGACGATGGAAGAAACCTCATTCGAATATTAACGGACATACCACACCATTTCACATCCAAGCAACTTTGAGGACACACCAACAAAGGCACCAGCAGAGACAAGACTGATGAAGAGGCCGCATCTGATACAGATGTCATGACAGGAACGTCACACCGTTTTCCCGCCAGTTCTTAAGCTCAGATCACCGCATTCAGTCTGTTCTAAGGATCCTTCTCCACACGCCTTGCGCACGAATCGAGCCTGAGACTGGGCGCTTAGTCGTGCTTGTGGCCATGACGGCGGGAGTGTTTAGTGGGAGCGGAGTACTTGGTGGGGGTGGGGGCAGCCATGGTGACGGGGGTGGCAGGGACAGTGGCAATGGTGATGCAGGCAGAGCCGGTGTCAGTGTAGCCAGCGGGGCAGGACTAGACCTGAGTGAAGGTGGTTCTGGTGCAGCCAGCGCCGGAGGCAGAGGAGCCAGAGGGGCAGGAAGACTCCATGGGGACGGAGATAGTGGAGACGCAGGCAGAGCCAGAGTCCATAGTGCCGGCGGGGCAGGAGTAGGAGATAGAGGACTCAGTGCGGTAGGTGGTAACGGGAGCAACAGTCTCAGAGGTGGACTCCATACGGAATCCCATCTCCTGAACAGTTATGGTGGACTTGTTCTCAACGGTGGAGAGTCTCTCAGAGTGGGCAGTCTCAGAGACGGTCTGGGTGGTGTAAGAAGGGATGAAGGAGACGGTCTCAGTCATGGGGACAGAGGAAGACACGACTCTGGTGGCGCAAACAAAGCCGGAAGCGGAGCCAGATCCGAAGCTGAAGCCGGAGCCGCTGCCAGAGCAGGACTGGGGCTGGTAAGTAGTGGAGTACTTAACGAGAGTGTTGAGGGCAACAGACTCGGTGTTGTAGGAAGTGGCCACAGAGTAGGAAGTCTCAGGGATGGAGCGGGTCTCGTAGACCTGCTCGGTCTCCTGGACGGTGGTGGTCTCGAATCCATCCTCAGTGAAGTAGGTGGCGACGGCAGGGACGGTCTCGAGGTAAGAGTTAGTCACAACTCTGTACTTGGTCTCAGAGAGGCAGCCAGAGGCACCGGCACCGCCGAAGAAGGCGCCAGAGGAAGCACCAGCAGAGGAGCAAGAGAGGTAGTCAACGTGGTCGTTGGACCCAGTCACGGTCTCGGAGATGGTAGCAGTGGAGTAAAAGACAAGGGTGGGGACGGCCTCAGTGTAAGTCGAGGGTCTGACAGACTCTACCTCCATAACGATGTCATCATAAGCGGTGAAGACCTCCTCGGTGGTGGCGGTCTCAGTCACAGTGCGGGTCTCATATTTGTAGAGCTTGGGGACAGTCTCAGTGACGGTGGAGGACTCATAGGAGATGGAGGTGGTGGTGTAGGTCTCCATGGGGATGTCCTCGTAGGTCTGGGTAGCGCAGGTCATGGAGGGACCCTCACCGATGGTGGCGGTGCCCTCAGAGCAGGCGTAAGAGCCAGCCTTGGAGCCGAGGGTGCCAGGGAGCATGGTGGCAGGCACGGTGGCGGTGATGACACGTTTGCAGCCAGAGTAGCCCTTGGAGGAACCAATGGAGCCGGCACCAGCAGAGCCGGGTCCGAACTCGTCAGAGCCAGTGGGGCACATGGTGTGGGTCTCAGAGACAGTGATGGGTCTGCTGACGGTGACGGTCACAGTGCACTCGCCCATGGAGTTCTCGATGGTTCCCTCGGGGCAGTAGTACACGGGGACAGACTCGACACGGGAAATGTTGACGGTGACGGGTCTCTTCTCGAAGCGGGCCTGCTTGATGGTCTTCTGCTCAGTCACGCGGGAGATGGTAGGCAGAGAGATGGTGTAGCGCATTGACTCTCCGGAGCCAGAAGCAGAGGAGCCAGCGGGGCAGGAGTAGGAGGGGATAAGAACCTGCTTGGTGAGGGTGAGGGTCTGGGGGATGGAGGTGATCACGGGGATCTGGCTGGAGGCGGGGACGGAATAGGCCTCGAGGGAAGAGGTTCTGAGGGTGATGGCGCAGGTGCCATCAGCCTGGGTGGAGAAGCCCTGGGGGCAGGTGGAGCCGGTTCTGAGGGTGATGCTGGGGAGGTTGTAAGTGGCGGGCTTGGAGGCGAGGGTGGCGACGCGGATGGCCCTGGTGGAAGCAGACTGCTCCACGGACTGGAAGGAGAGAGTAGCGGTGCAGCTGCCGTCGGCACCCATGGTGATGCCGGAGGGGCACGTGGAGGAGGAGACGGGGGTAGAGGTGGGGACGTTGACGGAGGTCTGGATGGACTGAGTGGAGTACTCAGTGGAGGATCTAGTCATAATACAAGCACCGCCCTCCATGGAGGAGCCAGAAGGGTAGGTAGGGGCACCGGGGACGGAGACCTGCTTGGAGACGGGAACAGAGAAGGGGGTCTTCTCGAAGGAAGTGGACGTGACGGGGACAGCACGAGTCTCCTGGGTGGAGGTAGTGGAGGCAATTCTGGCGGTGGAGGTGGTCTGGATGCAGGCGGATCCGGACATGGAGGAGCCAGAGGGGCAGTAAGCCTGGGCAGCCACGGACTCAGTCCTGGGGATGGAGGAGGAGACGTAGGCAGCAGTCTCGGTCTTGGTGCAGGCACCTCCGTTCATGGTGGAGCCCTGCAGACATAACACAAAAACAACAGACGAGTCAAAAATGATCTCAGCAATAAACCGGAAAAGCTCCCTCTCTGCTTCAGGAGACACGGGCAAAACTTACCTTGGGGCAGAAAGAGCTGGCGGGAACAGACTCAGTGTCAGGGATGGAAGAGGTGATGTAGGCGGCAGTCTTAGTTATGGAGCAGGTGGTGCCCTCAAGGGTGTAGCCAGAGGGGCAGGTGTAGGTGGTAAGAGGGGCAGCGGGAGCGGCACCCTTCTTCTGGATGAAAGCCACAGCGAAAGCGGCGGGGACAGCGAGGAACTTCATTGTGGTTTTTGGAAGAGTGAAGTGATCAAAAAGGAACTCAAGCAAAGCCAAAGCTATCACAAGGTCTCGGTAAGAACCAGAAGGTTTGAGAAAGGAGGGAAGGTGTAAATTTCC
>JAHBMJ010000973.1:54107-59107 GCA_018398765.1 Chromera velia | reverse complement strand
CTGCCTGCGGAAGTGGTCTTGCCCTAACGAAGAAGGCACAGGAAAGTACGGGAGAAGGAGACAATTGTTGGGGTCTCATGCAGAAGTGCTTTGAGAGTGCCTGCTGCCAACAGTGAGAGAGAAGGGTCCATAGGAACGGTCACCCGAGTGGGAGCTCCCGTTCCTGCCCACTCAGCGGAGATTTGCACACAACCGCAAGTTACAGAGCCGAAAACCGCGGTCAACGAGCACGCCCGTAGCTTTGGCTCCAAGAAAACTACCGCACGGTTGAGCAGACACTGTGACAGTCAGCCAATGACATTGTCGTCCCTCTTCCCCTTCCAATCCCAACTGAATGAACAAGGCTTAGCGTCTCCTACTGCACAGCCGCCTCATACAAAAGCACAGGCACCTCCCACTGCACAGCCGCCTCATATAAAAGCACAGGCGTCTCCCACCGCACAGCCGCCTCACATAAAAGCACAGACGCCTCCCACTGTATAGCCGCCTCACATAAAAGCACAGGTGTCTCCCACCGCACAGCCACCTCACGCAGAAGCATAGGCATCTTCCACCTCACAGCAGCTTCACACAAATTTAAAGCACAGGCATCTCCCACTGTACAGCCACCTCACATAAAAGCACAGGCGTCTTCTACATCATAGCAGCCTCACACAAAAGGCTTAGCACAGACGTCTCCCACCTCATAGCCGCCTCGCACAAAAGTATAGGGGTGTCCCACCATACAGTCACCTCACATAAAAGCATAGGCACCTCCCACCACACAGCCGCATTACACAAAAGCATATTAAG
This sequence comes from Chromera velia, assembly GCA_018398765.1. Lineage (NCBI taxonomy): Eukaryota > Chromeraceae > Chromera > Chromera velia. The sequence goes on along the minus strand of JAHBMJ010000973.1, from coordinate 58,315 downwards.
CCTCTTCCACTGTGCAACCGCGTCAGACGCATGTGCAGGCGTCTCCCACTACACAGTGTCTACCTGCAAAGAAGTTGCTCCAAGCGCGGGCGTGCCTTGCTGTCTTGCTACTTAACCCTCTTGAAGGTTGTCCGGTCTCGCCGGTGACTCAGTCTGAGAGCATTCCTCCTAGTATTCCTCATAGAATGGCTGAATCCAACTCAGTCTGGGGGCCGATTCCTTCTTTCCCAGAGGAAGACCTCTGAAGTTTTAATCCTACAAGCGACAACTCCGGGCTTTATCCCCTTATTTTTCAGTATAATAAGACGTTTGTTGAGAAGCTTGGGCGCATTGCTGTCTCACACAGCCGGCCTGCAGGCGGTGGACCACTTATAGAAGGGGTGGTTTCACGACAGGTACCAGCACGGTTTTTGATTTACAGATCCAGTAAAGAGTAGGAAGTCAGTGTGCTTCCTGTGCACATAGCGGTGGCGGCTGCGTTGGAGGAACGAGAGAGGAGATTCGGTGAGCTCACGCTGTCTCGCTGATCATGAGCTGTTTATGGAAGGGAGAAATGAAACAGTGAGGGAAAGATGATTAGGGAGGGTGAGGGAGGGTCGTTTGGCGTAATCCTTTTTTGTTTTGTTCCGCAAGTGCGTCATACTGCTCACAGGGATGCCCCGCTTGCAGGTATTAATTTTCTTTTCTCGTTTAGTCTTTCTTCTATCTTCTCTTCTTATGAAAACCAGTTAAACTTTCTGAACATCGCGAGCACAAACTTGAACCCTTATGGTTCCCCTCTTCCCCTTTCTTTCTATTCTTGCATTTTGGTTTCTATTCTTCACATCTTTTCCTTTCTGTTTTTAAACGAAGTTCTTCTTCTTTCCCCTTCTTTTCCCTGAAAGGTAATCGACGCGAGCACACTGACCAGAACGGTCTTTTTCCCTCTTTCAAACGAATCCGTATTTTACCAGTAGTTGCAATGGTTTCAAAGTGCAGTGCAAGAGTGCATGTGTTGTGATATGATGTGACGTTGTATGTATGCATGCATGGTATGAAGTAATGTACATCAATGTATGGTGCAAGACGGATGGCAGATACCTGGCATGCAGGTCTAGGGCTTTAGCCCCGAACACAATCATATCACAATGTAATCCTGTAACCCAGTATCCTTCAGTCATGTTTTTTAGACTAAACTTATGATATGACGCCCAGTAATGGACCGCAAGGCAAGTTCTCAGACAACTCAAAATATGAATCCTAATCCTATACTAGAATTAACTAACAGCAACTATATTTAGAAAATAGACTAGAATCATATGATAAATTTTAAATATTTTTTTGCGCATATACAAGTGTCAAGTAAAGGAAATCCTAGAGAAAATCTTATAATTCTGATTTACAATTTCTGAATTTCACCTTGAAAGTGTAAACAGATTTCTTTACTAGTCTCTAGATTGATTTTGGATAGATTCTGAGAGACACATACGTACAGTCACGGCGGCAGATAACACAGAAATATAGGATTAGTCTTTTCTACAGTCCTTTGTTCATATTTGAATTCAAGTTGAAATGCTAGGAAGACTGCACCCGTTGTGTCATACGTCGTGCCACCTGATCACTACATGATCGACGAAGTCTACTCACAACAGCCTGGCCTGCACGCAGTGACCGTGTACTTGGAATCCTGCGCACGCATCTGTGGACCGATCAAGCTATCAAAGGCCTGCACTGAGCGGCGCCCGACCGGCAGTGTGTGTTGAGAAAAGGGGGGTGACAGGCGGATCTAGAGACAAACAGGCGCACAGACGAGCGAATTCATGAGACACGTGTCAAAGACCATCTCCCGGTCGAGAGGGCCCCGGCGTTCCCCTCCCACTGCCTCGGAGGGCCCCGGTGCCACCAACCCCTCTCAGACGCACGTGAATATCGGGACCCCAACCGCCTCCACCCCCAATATTATTGCCTTTTGTCCCTTCTGCTGCTCTGCCGATGACGCTTCGATTCGAAGCCGCAGTGGCCGACTCACGCTCTCGTCGTGCCGGCAGGGAAGGCGACGGAGTCGCCCTCCCTCTCTGCTGGAACCCCCCAGCAGTCTGAGAGCTACTAAGGCTCATCTGCTGCCTAGCCCCCCCCCCTCCACCTGCCCCGAGTGAATGTCCACTTTTGCTTTGCGCCAACTGCTGACGAAATAACATGCCAGGAGCAACAGACAGGGGGCCTTTGGTTGAAGCGTTCACCAATTCATTCTTCTGCTTCTGCATGAGCATCTGATTCAACCCCCCCCCTGGACGGTCACCCACTCCGCTGCCTGCTGATGAAGAATCCAACTCACCTCTTGCAAAGGCACATGCTGTCAGGTCCCCTACAGAGGCCCCCCCTCTTTCTCTTTCCCTTTCTCCCCGTTCTCCCCGACCCCCACCGTGGACGGTCGGGACACCAGGCTGGTGGCTCGAACCCTTGCTTGCCTTCAGCTGCTGCTGCTGCTTCTTCTGAGCGGGATGCAAAGTATTGGGAGCCCCAGAACCGACGGCGTGAGGAGCGTGGGATGAAGAGGAAGAGGCGCCCGGAGGTCCTGCCCCTGGAGCGCTTCGGGCAAGGGGCGGCCTTGTCTGCTTTTCCTTTTCGTTTGGGGGCTTCGGTTGCACACCCCCTGCAGGGGCTACACCTGCTCGGCCGGCCGCAGCGGAATTGGCAGACTTCAGCTGGTGCAGGGGGAGGGGGGGGACCACGGGAGGGCGCTGTTGTGCTCTGTTGGACGTCTGTTGGTGCTCCGGTGAAGGAGACGAGAAGAGAGCATCAAACCCGCCTTCTGGGCCTGCTGAAAGATTCATCTTTGGAGACAAAGAAGAAGAAGCAGCAGCAGTGTCAAAGGACACAACACTGGGAACGCTTGGGGAGACGGCTGCATTGGTGGGTCGTTCTGCGGGATGACCGGAGACCCCTTTCCTCTCTCCGTTTCCTTTCTTTGCCTCTGCAACCCCCGCTCCCCCTCCTGCCAGACCTATCCGCGAAGAGGTTGAAGCCTTTCCCCTCCCACCTCCTTGCTGCTGCTGTTGCTGCCCCTTTCCCTGCTGTGGAAGGTGGAGGTTTGGGGGACGACCAGGGCCCGAGGCTGAAACTTTTTCTTTGGGAGCTACTCGTCCCTGTTGCTGCTGCTGCTGCTGCTGCTGTGTTGCCTCTCCAACTCCCTTTTTCGAGGAAGACTGTGAGGGCTCCTCCCTCCGTCTGAGGAAATTCAGTCCCTGCCCCCGGCCTGCCCCGTGCACCCCCGATGTCGACCCCCCCTTCGCCTCTTTTCCCTCTCTCCCTCTCCCTTTCGCCTCCTGAAGGGAGATCGGGTCACTCGTCCTCCCTCTCCCGGCAGCCGCCGCAGCAGCCAGCACAGAGGCTGCGGAAGACTGTCCAGACTCATCTTGACTGCTGCCGGAGTTGGAGGCAGAGAGACTTCGATCGAATGAACCTGGTTTGGGGGGGGCCTGGGGGCGGGGGGGGGCGGCAACCGGGAGGTTCTGTTGGGAGTGGGGGTGAGGGGGTTGTCTTTGCATGTGAGTGGGTTTTTTCTGTTTGGCTGCTGTCTGGTGTGACGAAGAAGAGAGATTGACTTCAGCAGGAGACTGTGCGCTCGAGTTGCGCCATTGCTGCCTTCCTGCGCCTGAGGTCCCTTCGGCAGATGGGGTGTGTGCACCGACACGTCCTCTCGGGTGGGAGGCGGGCTTGTCCCTGCAGAAGGGGCTCAGCCTCCCTCCTAGAGATGAAGAGCCTGTGCGGTCTCTTCCACGAGAGGGAATGGCAGACGACGAGGAGTCCCCCTCCTCTTCTCCGGCAGCAAGGGCGGCTGCAACAGAAGTCTCCCTCTCCCTCTCGAGGGCATCTCTGAGAACAGGGTCGTTCATTGCAGCAAGGCAGACTGCCTCCCAATCAATTGTGTTCAACAAACGATCGGCAGAAGACCGGCTGCACACACATGAACACCAACGATTCAATGGGGGTAAAAAGAAAGAAAGAAAAAAAAGACAAACACCCGAGGGGGGGATCTCCAAATGTCCCCAAAACATCCTGCCTGCCTGTCCCTTGCAAGGTACCTCCCTAGGCAGGGAGTGGAGGGGAAAGAAAGTCAAGAAAGGAGCCGACAGACAGAATTTAAAAGAAAGACAACGAGGAAACAGTCAACACACGGGAAGTTACTCAGCAGTCCGTGCATTGCACTGAAATTCTCTCTCTCTCTC
>JAHBMJ010000973.1:40000-54074 GCA_018398765.1 Chromera velia | reverse complement strand
CCCTTTCTCCTCCATCGAACCCGAAACCCTTCGTCCCCCCATGCATGGGGTCATCCTCACCCCCCGTCTCTCCCGCTCCCGACTCTACAGCGTTGTGATGCCGTTTTCCAAAAAGACTTCGCCACCCACCACCACCTCCCGGCCCCCCACCCCCTCGCCCCCCCCTTCCTCCCGCTCTGCTACTTGCCTGCTGCTGGTTTCGGTTCCCATTTCCGTTTCCCGACTTCCCCCCCATTTTGTTTGACGAAGAGTGGGGGTCAAATTCGGACGACTCGGGGCCCGTCCAAGAGCCACTGCGGCTGGGTCCGGCCCTCGTTGTGGGGCTGTTCCGACCGCTCTGGGAAGGGGAGGGAGACAAGGAGACGGAACTACGAGGAGTCTCCCCCCTCAAAAACTCATCTGACAGAAGGTCTCCAAGGGAGCAGGCCGACGCAGAAGATACGGAAGAAGGTGAGCATGCTCTCGGTGGCGGCGCCTGCTTGGAAATCGGGCCGTCGCCTTCTCCTGCCGCCGCCATTCTCTCCGATTGATTCCGACGAAAAGCCCCAAAATGAAGTGAGGGGCCAGAAACTGATTGAGAGGGGAAAGAAGAGGCGTGGGGGGGCAGGGAACCTCGGCCCCCCTGCCCCCCTGTGTGTACCCCCCCACTGGCTGTTGCTGCGGTGGTTCTTCCCTGTGCGTTGTTGGATCGTCCCGGGTGCGTGCGGTTTGCTCCCATGACCCCTTCTCGATTTCTCAATCGGACCTCAAACGAGATGTCACTTTTGTCAACAGAATTGGGGGGCGACGGTGCTCCAGGGGAGGACGGGGCAGCTAGAGCGAATTTACGGCTGGCACTAACGACCACAGCATCGGGTGTCCTCACAAGGGCCTCCTCCAAGACTGCCGCTCCTGCAGCGTCTGCTACGGCCTCTTCAAAATCTGTTCGTTGCATGCTTTCTTTTGAGGGCGCACCCTGTCCAGCTGTCTGTTCATGCTTTTTCTTATGATCTCTTTTGAAGCCCCCCCCGGGAGCGTGTGCGCCCCCCGGAGCAGCTGCACTGTGGGGAAAGAGACGGCCGAGCGAGTCAACTGAGGTCACTGCAGCCCCCCCGTTTGGATGTAAATTTGCACTGCTACTGCTACTGCTGCTTTTATTGGCCCCCTTTTGATTCGGGTCAGCAGGAGGAGGGGCTTCGAAAAATCGTCTGGCAGACAGAACCTCCAGGGCTGGCTCTCCGCCTGATATGGATGAATCGCCATTGCTCTGTGAGAGCGAGGGGGGCTTTCGGACTCTCTGGGGAGGTGGGAGAGAGGGGGTGGAGACAGGACACGGTTGGGGGATCTCACCCACGTCCCCTGCATGAAGGGGACGGCTGGGGCCTGTCCATGTTCTCTCTGACCCCCCCCGAAGGGAGGCCCTCGTCTGAGATCGAGAGGGACCAGATGGAGAGAACGCGCACATTCCCCAGTCGGTGTCGGACTCTCCATCTACCTCCATCACGTCTCCGTTTCGTTGTCCTTGGGGACTGCCCTGTCTCCCTCCCCTGCTACGTCCCTTCACCCTCCTTTCCAGAATCCGTTTGCGCTTCTTTCTGCAACCGATCCACCCATACAGTCATGCATTCATTCATTCTTTCTTTCAGAAAAAGGGCTGGGATGCACACAGCGTCCCTTGGTTGAGGTGCATAGAATGACGAAAAAAACACCAGAAAGCGAGAACGAGAACACAAACCAGACAGACAAATCAGAAAAGAAAGAAAGTGGTCGATACACTTGCAGAAACTTTCCAGTCCACCCACCAAGCGGTCGGCAGATCTGAAGACTGAGGAGGGGACTTGTGAATATTCTTTCTTTTCTCCCTTTCTGTCTTGCTCCTCCTGTCTCTTCACATGGATGGATAAGTTGATGGGTCCCATAGCAATAGAGAGAAAAAGAAAAAAATGGAACCGGCACCATGCAGCCCATCAGCCTGACATCTCCCTTTCATTTCCGACCGTTCGTGGGGAGAGAGGAAGAGCACACGCGGGAGCCGAGGAGGGTTAGCCGAAGAGAAGCCCGGAAAGCCAAAGAAATTTATCACCTGCATGGAAGGAAAAAGACAAACAAACAAGGTTCATATTTTTTTCGTTAGATCTCTGTCGGTGGAACCTTATTGTACATATCATTTGACTTTCTTTGTTTTTCAAACACGGCGCCGCGGGCGCGGCGGCAGGCAGATAGGCAAACAAAGAGAAAGACAACCAGACAGAGAGACCCGGAGAGGAATTTACAAAATGAACGGACCCTTGTGCAGCCCCCCCCCGCCCAGAGAGGCAGAGGCAGATGCAACAACCCAAACGGAATCAAAGACCCGATTACTCCATCTATCCGTCCATCTATCTCTTCTCTTCATGAGCCTCCTGCATGCATCCTCGGCTTCTTCCTGCCTGGTCACGTCACTCAGTCGGCTTCCATTCCTCCATTGACATTTCATGCGTGATTGATTGATTGATTGATTGAGCCTTTCATGCGTGAACTCTGCAGAATGGAGGAAGACCAAACTCCCGGGGACAATCGCACACCGTTCTACCCAACCGCCCCCCGCCCTCTCACCAACCGGAACGGCCAAGAAGTCTGCGTCTGCAAACAGATTCGAGTTGTGCTCCATGCCCTCAGGCAACACGATCATCTTCTTTGCCCTGCACCTTCTGTGGAGTTCCTCCGAGTGGGATGAGGGGATCAGAGCGTCCCCCCTCCCGTGAATGAACAGAGTGGGGCAGGAAACGTTCTGCACATACATGGGGAGGGTGAGAAATTGACGTAAAGATGCGCTCAAAAGTTTTGTTCTTCTCACAAAAAAAAATCTTTCTCGCAGTGGAAAATGTAGAAGGAAGAACGAGCTTCCCCTGCCCCCATGCAACCCCTTGAAACGGGCGGCTGCGACTACTTCTAAGTAAAAATGGACAAAATGGTCCGCGTTCCGACGAGGGCAAAGGACAGAGGAATGCAGCAAGAGGACGACCAATTCACAATACGGAAAACCGAAGAGATGCAATCAAGGACTGGGAAAAGTAAAGACAGACACGTAGAAAGAGTGTGTGTGTGATCTTTTTTCTTTTCTTCACGCAGGCAGACAAACAGTGGAAAGCGCATAGAACAGAGAGAGACACAGAAAGACAAGCAGGCAGAGAAGACCAATGGACGCACCGCGATGAGTGAACCATTAGGGAAAGCGGAACCGCTAACCAGCATCGCAGGCAGTCTCCCTGCAAACATCAGCAGATCCACCCAAGACAAACATGCACAACTAGACATGCAACCATCCAGTCAATTACTTCGACCATGCTGCATGACACTCCGCAGGCCTGCACTAACAGTAACTTCAATGCAAGAAACAAGACCCTGAGTGCATATCTGGACACGTGCAAAGAACTCGAGACCGAGTTTCCCAAAACGCGTCAGTGAAGTAGAAGCTGACAGTAGTAGCCTTCGATTAAGACGCGTTAGGCTTCCTTCCACTCAACTTACCAACTACGGCCGCCACTGCTTCTCTGAGGGACGTGAAGGCAGAGACCAACACGAGGCCCCCCAGAGGATATCGAGAGCTGAGGTCAACGGCGGGACCGGATCCTGAATGCATGGAAAAGCGGGGACGTCGGGTTCTTCATTCTCATGATCATACACACGCACGCACACACACACACACACACACACACAGACACAGAGAGAGAGAGAGAGAGAGAGAGAGAGAAGATAAAGAAAGGCAGAGGGGTCCCCCCGGCTGTGTGCCCAACCCTTCCAAACGAATGCATCGCCCCTGCAGCACGAAGAAAGTCAAATCACGCGAACGAACCGACAGACCGACCAATGGATCTGCCAAGGAGAAACACCTGAGAGTAAGAGACCCCAATGCGATCCACCAGATGTCTCAGCACAGTGGTTGCTACCTGCAGATATTCCTCCCTCACACAGAGAAAGTCCAGGCATGAAAAAGAAGCTACACGGAACAAGAAAGCACACAAACAAACATGCGAGAAGGAAGCGTGACAAGACAGAAACACAAACAAAGCCAAAGACGACGAGAGGACACTCAGGAAGGAGAATCACTTTTGGAAACACGGACAAGAAGAATACTGACAGACCTTGTTCACGCTTTCGACTGAAGGTTGTGCCTTCCGCAAGAGCCCATACCCCGGATATTCGAGAGCCAGGGTGTTCACCTGCAAGGAAATGAAAACCAAATTTCAACCTTAATGGTTACACAAGAGCTGAGGATGACAGTCAGGTATTCAGACAGGACGGCAAGAAGACAAACAAAGAATTCTCATCCGTTGGTTGCACTGACGTTTGACCTGACCAGGCCTGGTCCCCTGTACGGACAATACACGAAGAGACCCCGAAGTTTCTTTGTCCACGTCTGCCTCTCTTCTGTGTCAAGGCGAAATGCTGATCAATATCCACTCACAACCTTCGAGCCAGCCAAGTTTTCTCGAAGTCCCTCCTCGATTGTAAGAAATTTTCTCAAGAAAAACAGAGAGAGTCAGTCTGATAGAAGGACAGCCGATGGATGGTCAAAGAGTCCGAGAAAGAAAGCCGGAGTACACTACCAACCTTGAATTGGTTCCGCATATGACGGAGGAAGGAAAAGATCATGCCAAGGTCTTCAGCGTTACCATGGAGGAACAAAAGAATGGAGGCGGATCTGCAGCAGAAGAAAGGAAAGGGAACGGATGAGATGGTACCGGAGCGAGGAGTGCTTGTGATCTGTCTCAAAAGGGACGCAGCAAAAGAGGAAGGAATTCGGATGGAGGGGGGGAAGGGGCATCTCACCCGATGAACCACAAGAAACTTCCACCTCCCTCATCCCCTGTGCCGCCAAACCATGCCTCCAGAGAACTGCACCAAATTTTACAAGAGACACTGCCGCGTCGTTCTTGACTTGCCGCACCCCCTAGCACGCAGGAGGGCTCTGGCTGACTGACTGACTCACTCATGTGCAGGGAAGAAGAGACAAGGAATCCCGTCAGGGAAGTCAGGGTCGTCGCACGGTTGCGGGAAGATGTGGTCGTTCCTGCAACCAAGGGGCACAGCCAATCGTCAATACAAATCGAGAGACCGACAGATAAAGTGCACCTGCTACACGCCAGAAGAATAGTTCAGGCACGCACACCAACCAGCCAGCAACTCCACATGTCTGTTCCAAGGAGCATCTGTACAAATCACTTACTTGAGGAAAAGGCAGAGGAAGGGGAGAGAGTGAGTGGGAGAGGGAGAGAGAGCAGACTGAAATGGGAGACAAACGATCGTTCCTCCATCTCTTCTTCCACGGCCTCTCCTGATCTCTCAACACGACCCTTCGAAACGCACATAAACAAAGGAAGAAAGGGGAAGAGCATGAACATGAGAGCAAACCTAACCAGAGCGGCTCAACCAGGCAGAAACGCAGACCGACTCACCAAGGAATGTAACAGAGGGTATTTTTGAAGGACCCCTCCTCATATCTTGGATAGGGCGCTGGGAAGATGAAAGGGTTAACGAACTTCATTTTGATGGTTTTCCTTCGGCTTCTTAGATCCAAATCACAGGGCTCTTCGCCACTTTCCTGTTACAACAAGGCGAATTCGTTCTGGAAGCGAATGAAGCAGTTTCAAACAACAGATGACATTTGTATACGTACGTCTATTCCTGAACCGAAGAATTGCTGCAATGAAGTGCAAGACGTATTTCGGCAACTTGCTGCATGACAGATCTCCATGTCCCGTACACCTGTGCGCCCGCTCATGCATTCTACTGTATCGCGTGAAACGTCTGCCATGAACATCCATGAACAAGCAGAAGCGTACAAGAGGCAGAAAAGAGGAGTGCATGTGGTGAGCTTTTGTGCCGGGGGCATGCCGGGGGCCGGCGGAATCCCCGCGGGCGGATGCATGGGCCCTGCATGCATGCATGCGGCCGCGCGGGCCGGGGCGCGTCCTCACGGGGGTGCTATAGGGCCCCCAGCCTCGTGTGCTCAAGATTATAAGTGCCAGGTATAATAAGCTAGTGCATGTGAATCGATTGAAATGAAAAATGCTCAATCATCATTGAATGTTGGGCGCCGCGTGCAAACCATCTAAAACCATCCTCAAAGCCAAGTTCCGACCCCGATCGGGACTAATATACTTAAAGTGCCCTTCTGCAATTGATTGAATGTTGGGCGTCACGTGCAAACCATCTAAAACCATCTATAAAGCCATTGAAGTTCCGACCCTAATCCGGGCCAATATACATTCTATTACATTCTATACGATATTTTCTGTACTATCTACTTTTTATTTTTGTCTACTCATTATGCTAATCATTGTATTACATTTATGCTTAATTATTACTCAACTTATTTCGCAATGCGGAAGGTGGTTATACAGATGTGCATGGAACAATTAGACAGGTCTAAACTTTTTGAGCTGGTTAAGCCGGTCCGTGCGATTCCAGAGGCGTCCACAGCCTAGAAAGGTACCAAATTGGTCCCCAGAGGCCGCTGAGTGCGTTGATGCAAGAATTTAGGCCAAAACTTTCCGGGGTCCCTCTCAAAATCCCAAAATTGTGCTCAAAAAATATATTTAAAAAGCACCCAGTTGCCCTATGAAAGCTTAGTCCATCCTCTCTTACCTTCTTTTCTCTCTTGTTGTCTACAGCAGCACAGATGGTCAAAGCGACGTCATTCCGCTCCCCTAGGACCAGATAGCTTATGTCTGTGTTAAGGTGAAGTCTTGTTGTACTGTTGGTCTGCTTTGGCATGTCTAGCAGCCCCAGTGTAGAGCAGTCAGGAAAAGACCTCCCAGGCCTCCTGAGCAACATTCCTTCTTTCTACCAGGAAACTACAGGATTAATCCCCGGCAATTTTGCCTGATGCTTTGTGTCTGTTGTCATCCTCCCAGGCCAGCGGGATAGGTTTCTGGTATGTCTGCTGGTTGTGAGAAGGCGAGATTGTTTTGTCTTCTTGTTGTGGAGAATTGGCGTCTCAGGGGTATTGATTGACCTTCAGCTCCCCCGGTAAGTCGTTTTGTCCTGCTCTTTCCCTCCAGACAGGATTGTATGAGTGTTGGGCAGTACCTCTGTACGCTGGATGCAGGTTCAAGACACTCTAGAGAAAAAGAGGTCTTCAGATGATTTCACACAGGGCGCCCTATGGAGTATATCTTTGTCTTCCTCAGCAGACTTGTTGACTGAAGTCCACAGTGCCACAACCATTCTTCATCCCCTGTTCACACTGAGTCTCCTGAACCATATGGACTGTGTTGGTACGTAATTTATCATGATTGATGCCTCACAGCCCTTTCTGGACTTCTGAGTCCACGGAGGCCTCTTTGGCCTCTCTAGTGGCCTCTTCAGGTGTCAGACTTCAGACGTCCGTTCTTTGGACTCCCTGTGAGTCTGGGAGTCGTTTTTTCTGCATCAAGCAGCTAGAAAGAGTCTAGAGAGGTGAACTGATGTCTCCTAGGTTCATTGGTTCGAGTTCGGGAGGGAAAAGGGAACAGAGGGCTGTTCCCTAGGCTGTTCCTTTTCCCCTCGAAATTTTTGAGCCGGTTAAGGTCTGGCGGCGGGTTCTAATTGTTCCATGCACATCTGTATGACCCGCCGCCGTGTTGCATTTTTAAACTACCAGAATCTAATTCTAGAATCTAATAAATTAAACTAGAAACTAAAACACTGCATATGTCGTCGTCGGGTCTGCACTGGCAACAACTAAAAAATACTAAAAAACAATCACTTAATATATTCAGCTTTTTAAAAATTTAGAAGAATCTCGAACTAACTAGAGAACAAGCCCACAAAAATCAATATAGTCGGGTCAATAAAACATTTTGCCAATACCTCGAGTTTGTTGCAACTTCATACCTGTAAAGTAAGAATTAAGTTTTGTTTCATCAAAGATACTAGGGCCGAACATATCAATCAATCAATCAATACAACTTGAAATACGCCAAACTTTTATTAGAACTGTGTTCTAATGTCAGTTTGAACAAATTCAGAACAATAAAACATTTTTGTTCAAAATGAACTTTTGATGTTTGAGTATAGCCAGATGTGTTGCAGTGTTGCATAGAGAGATGGAAGGATAAAAGTAAGGCAGCGTGCTAGGAACAGATCTCAAATGCTGCTTAAAATGCATCTGCCCCCATTTGGGTGCGCCAAATATGTTATTGCGTTTCACCTCCCTAAAGTATAGCTAGGCCTTTACTTGCATCATCTTGAATCGATCAAGAGGAGATACGTGGACATCTAGCTTTCTGGGTCAATCTTATGCAGCAGTGCACTGAGAGTCTTCTTCCTGTGCAACGGCCCACTGAGGTCGGCCAGGCGTTTCAACTCTTCGATGATCTCCTGGCGGGTTTCCGCTTCACCTTCATGTTTCCTTAACACACCAAGAACCTCTGCGAACGTCTCACGCAACGGTTCCAATCCGCTCTCTCCCATCATGTCCTCGAACGTTTGCAGAACGATCGCCCAATCGTCGGTCTCTTTTCCTCTTGACATGAGAACAATCAGAAGGTGGTAGGTCCACTCGTCAGGCCCGAGATGTCTCTTCTTCATTTCCTCAAACACGTAATCAGCAAGATACCACTCAGAGCACCCTGCCTCCACCTGTCCCTGAAGAACGTTATCATAGACTTCCTTCAGCAGGACTCGCTGCTTCTCAGAAGGATATGGGATCGGTGTAGGAAGGGGAGGCGGGCAATTCTCTTGTTTGCAAAACTGCTCATGCAAAGTCTGATTTCCCGAAATCTCTTTGTGAAATATCTTTCGGATTTGTCGGATGTTCTGGTCCGAGGGTTCCCAGCCCTTCCCCCTCATGAGATCAAACACTTGAAGGGTCTTCTCTGCCTTGCTGAAACCCTCAGCAAGTTCCTCTGCACTCTCCGATGCATTCTCAGCAACCTTATCCTCTTCGGACTCCCCCCCCTCCTCTTTTTTTTTCTCTTTCCACTGGCTCCTGTCTGTGAAGGGTGGGGAAAGTTTCCAAAGTAAATGATACAACGCGTACATGGTAGACTCATCAGGCTCCACTCCCCTCTCCTTCATCTCCAAAACCAGATCTACTCCTTTTTACCACGACTGACCGTCACCAGGCGCACCCTTCAACGTTTCAAGAACGGCATTGTAAACACTCAAATCAGGCCCTACGCCCCTCTCCTTCATCTCCCCCAGCACATTGACAGCCTCACACCACCAAGGTCTGCCGTTCGGTGCCCCTTCTCCCTTCCAGACTTCGAGAAGCATCGTGTAGGTCTTCAAGTCAGGCTCAACCCCCCTCTCCTTCATCTCTGCCAACAAACCCAAGGCCGCCTCCCTCTGCGGTTCACTTCCACCCGCATGAAGCCCCACCACTTGTAGCCACGTACCCCAATCAGGAAACATCCCCTTCTTCAAATTCCTCTCGTACAAATCCAAGGCCCTCTGCCACCGGCTGCCCCCCGCAGCTGTCTTCAACACACTGAACAACGCGTTGTAAGTGCTTCGCTTCGGCTCTATCCTGAATTTCTTCATACGCTCAAACACCTCCAGCGCCCTCTCCCACTGACAGCACTTTCCTGTCTTGACGTAAAAAGGTCTATGAAGCGGCGCTCGTTCCAACGCAACCATCAACCCTTCGCAGAGCTCTCTGTCAGCACAAACGCCCCAGTCAGTCATGAGCCGGAAAGAGGAGTATCCGCGCTCACAGTCTCCTTCCAGAACAGCTTTCTCCAGTCGGTCCGTGTGGAACTCCACCAAAGAGCGTTTCAATGAATCGAAATCATCACAGTCACATTCCCATTGAGACGAGAAGAGACCATCTCTCCTCTTCCTCCTGCACATGCATCTCCATCAATCAATGACCCAAGTGGGAGACAAACATACATGCACCTCCGTTTGACGGCCCCCCAAGTGGATCGAGACATGAATCTCGAGCCAGCAGCTCAAGGGGACTTCGTGATCATTTCTCTTCACGTGTACCAAACGCACGCAGAAAGAAAGCAGGTAGAAGGAAGGAAGAAACGCACGTGCGCCTTAGAAGCACCTACGGATGCCCACTTGCTTTCGCGCTTCAAAATGCGGTACAGGCACTTGAGAGATGGACAGAAAATGCAAATCCCGAAATTTTTCTACCAGAAAGGCGTCAGAATCGGCAGACCACGAAGACACACACTCACACAGACATCTCTCTCTCTCTCTCTCTCTCTCTCTCACACACACACACACACACACACACACACACACACACAGACGTGAGCGCGGGCGCAGAGAGAGAGGAGGCGAGGGGTGGGTAGGTAGGTAGGTAGGTAGGTAGGTGGGTAGGGAGGGAGGGAGGGAGGGAGGGAGAGGGAAAAGGAGGAGAAGGTAAAGAAGAAAGAGAAAGAGAATGCAAAAGGGGAAGAGAAATCGAAAGCGAAAGGAAGAGAGATACAAGAGAGAGAAAGAAGCAGACACAGTTGACATCAGCGAGCAGCGGACAGGGCAGACATACATGGGTGATGGGGTGGGTGGGGACAGATCACTCGTCATGACAACAAAGATTTGCAAATACATAGAATGGCAGAAGTAGTAGAGACCGGTACGGCCACATACAGGCTGACTGAAAGAGACACAGTGGTTTCTACACAAACCGCAGAGACAGTCACAAAGACACATGCGGCGAGCCATCATGTTCAGGCGGAGACTTCGAAAGACAGCGCGACCAAAAGAGTCGTCGGATAGGTAGGGTTGCCGGGCAGACAGGCCAGGCGGGCTGGAGATCAAGTAGACGGCCAAGCAGTAAGCATTCAGGGAAGGCGGCTCCACGCACATGCAAGGGCGGAGACGGGAGACGGACGAGCGCAGCAGGAGGTCTGGGAAGAAAAGTGGGCTCACTTTGGTGTTTGCAGAACTTCAAGGCTGATCACGCGGGCTTCTGCCAGACATCTCTTGCCGAGGAGGCCGGGAGAGCGTCTGGGCAGGGTGCGGGTGAAGGCGAAGACCCTCGCAGTCACCCCCATGAAAACCGCAAGTAAAAGGCCCGCATGAGCGACCGCACGGAAGCCCTTGCAGTGAATTAATCGTTTAATTGCGTCTCGTTTCACCTTCAGTGAGCAAGAAGACCCCCCCCGTCGACCTTGTAGACAGCTGCACACTTGCAAATCGGAAAGCTGTGAGAGCGTTCGAGATCTTCCACAGAAGCACCCTGCCAAAAGCAAATCACTCCAACTCCATTGTCTCTGTGCACATGTCTTCACCGCACTTTCGACGTCTGTTAGAATGGGTCGGAGCAACAACAATTGTACGTCTACATGTTAATGAAGAGCGAGAGAGCTCTAGAGACCTCTATATGTATAGAGGACTATATGTATAGAGAGAGGAGAAAGTCATGCAGTTCAGCAGAGCTCAGTCTGAGGGATTGAGGGATGTCTGACAGTGTAGATCGACTCTGACTCTGAACCCGTCTCCAAATCGAGTCTGCTGCTGTACGATGCTGTACGTAGTTAGCTCGCGGCGTTATAGCTCGGCCACGCTCGCGGCCCTGCACGCTTTCGCACGCATGGCGAACCATGGCAAGGTGGCAAGGTTAATACCAAACGGAGACGGCTGGACGAGAAAAGAGTTTATGACATACTATGACAATGATTCTGTGATCGACAGGCTCTGAGGCTGAGTCTGAGCATCGTGAGCGAGTCGATCTGAGAATCCTGACTCACTTCTGAGCGAGACCGACAAAGTCTGAAATCAATTCGTTAGCAACATAAAACATTTTTTTTTTCAATAGTTCAAATGATATGTACTAGATTATGTATGTTTTTATGTTGAAAGTGCGCTCAGATAGTTAGCTTCCAAGTACTTCCAAACCGTTTTTTCTGTACTACTAAATCTGTAGAGCGCTGAGCATCAAATCGATTCTCCACCTAGTTCTCCCGGGAACTGCTAGACATGCAGACACAGCGTTACAGCCTGTGTACTGCCCTAGGTGCTACCCAGGCTGACGTCTATGTCTAGTCTACGGTAGTCTACAGTCTAGACTACGATTTCTTAGCTTTCTAGCTAGGTGGAAATACGTAGAACAGATATTATATGATTTAGCATTTGATTCACTGTTTCGGGGCCGAGTCGACTGACACACAGATTCCATTAATATTTTGTTCTAATTCTCTATTATTCTGTATCAACGCAGACTAGAAGATCTGTAAAGATCTGATAAAAGTGATAGGCCACCACTTGCAGCACGAAACACACAGGCGCTAAGGTATGGATGCCCTAGCATTTGCCAAATTGGCATATTAATGCATGCATGAAGTGATTCTTTCTAGAATCTTCTTCTTTGTCCATAAACTGGTCCAGCGGGTTGTTTTTTTCATGTATCCGCCGTTTCTGTCTGTTGCTTCGCCTGCCCCCAGCTCCCCCCCTTATGAAATCTGTTTCAATCTTGGTCATTTGCAAAGCGGGCTATCATTCTTTTCTCTCACTTCTTTCACTTGCCTTAGACCACCCCAAATGAACACACTCCGCTGCGATACTGACGCATCATTCAATGCATGTCGCAATTGCTTCATCTACCTGCACGTCTTTTTGAGACATTTCTCCTGATGCATGGAAGGTTTAGAACTGCGTCACGCAGAAGTGCACGGTGTCGTGCTGTAACAGACAGATAGATAGACGGCCGAAGAGACGGGAAGAAAGACGCACAAACGAACTTCGCTGCTGTATGTCAAAATGGCATTCTGTAAGCATTTTCGCGCCAACGGCGTATTCAAATTCCTCCCAGGGGCCCTCCCATGCACGTGCTTGATTTCATGGTGGATAGGATTCTGGTATCTCCATTCCCTTGCTGGACCCCTCTCGATCACTTTTCTCGTTTGTCTGGTCTTGCTTGATTCATTTATAATTCCCAAAGGCTCCCTCCCCTTCTCACGAACGCCACGCACCGCATCATCATGTGGACTTCTGCATGCAGCACCCGGGACGGCTTTGCGGCCCATATGGAACAAGGAGGCGGAGTGTCAGGAGATCGATTGTCTCACATCCATCCTTCCGCTCTATTTGATTAATTCTCTGACTCCCTCTCCCTCCCTCGAATTTCTCTCCACCCCCAAGCCTCCTCCCTCCCGTCACCCTCCCTCTCTCGCCCTTAGGGCTGGTAGCATCTCTGGCGCGAGGCGATCTTCTTTCGGCAGTTGGGGCAGAAGTTCAATCTTTCCGAGCAGGCCTGCAGGCAGGATCGGAGCCAGACAGCACGTACACAAAAGCAAGCTAGTGTTCAGATGTGCATTGTCTCGCTTAAATATGCCGGACTTGTTTGTTTGTTTTTCTAGCCAATCTCTCTTCGAAGGGCCTGTGGGAGACAGCTGAGAAAAGGAGGTAAGCTCGTGGAGGTGCACACTTAGAAGTGTGTGTGAATCAGACCCGGTTTCTCTCTCTCTCTCTCTCTCTCTGACGGCGCACGTGTGTCTGAAATGAGGCGTGGAAAAGTGGCTACGGTACAAACAAGCAGTCAACTTGTCATAACAAAATTGCACCGTATTCGAGGAAGAAGTGAAGGCACGTAAGGGCAGAGGGAGACTGCATGCGCACATCCTCTCTCCCTGCAGAGGTCACTCACCGACCCCCCCACCGACCTCGCAGATGCAGTGCCCGCACGGGTCCAGACGAGTGTTCCTGCACACACACACACACACACACACACACACACAGAGAGAGAGAGAGAGAGAGAGAGAAAGAAAGACAGAGGGGGAAGGGAAGTGAACAGAGAAGAGGAGATGGAAGCAGAGTGAAAGAGAGGAGAGAGAAAGAAAAAAACCAAGGGAATGCAGGACAGAGGGAGCCTTACTTGACTCAATAGGAACAAACGAAAAGCATTCAAGCAGGAAACAGGACGGGAATAAAACAAAATTGCAGCTTCCCTCGATTGTCGGCTGACCACTTCCTCTCGATGCACACGATGCAGAGAGACGTGTCGCCCTCAGACAGAGGCTTCACGCCGTCGGCCTCTGCAGGGAGGAGACAAGACACAGACACAGGATAGACACACACACACACACACACACACACACACACACACCCAGAGAGAGAGACAGAGAGAGAGAGAGAGAGAGAGAGAGAGAGGTAATCATAGAAGCCACTTGTGCAG
>JAHBMJ010000973.1:35000-37500 GCA_018398765.1 Chromera velia | reverse complement strand
AACCAACCCTTGGAGAGAGCGTCAGAGACCTCCTCGAGGTCCGCATCCTCAAGATGCTCTGCCTGGAAGACCCGCAGAGTCTTGGTCGCCTTGTCGAGCTCTTCCTTTCTCTGGTTGTAGAATTCGTCGCACTTCGCAATCGAGCCCCGGAGCTGTCCGTCGGTGCCAGACGCTTGGCCGAGGGCGTGGGAGCACTGATGGAAGTCGTTGTGCTCACTTGCAACAGCATTCTGAAGCTCCTTGAACTTCTCTCCAATGCGCTTGGTCCTTTCTCGAGCCACTCTCGCCCTGTCCGGTCCGACGTCCTTCTTAATCGTCACTTGCGGAGGAATGTCGGACTCGGCTGCCTGGGGTTGTGTGGGCTTCTTTCCTCCCTTCTTCATCGGCTTCTCTGTCGAGCACGAGGGGGTCGTGTCTCTCTCCTGAGACTCACGGGTGGGGGTGGCGTCAACGAAGGTCGAGGGCGAGGCAGAGGAGGAGGCGGCTGTTGCTGCTGAGGCGGCGGCGCGACTTCCGGAGGAACCAGAAGGGGCCGAAGACGACGCAGCAGCAACCGTGGAGGTCTGGGTGGTCTGCTGGGCGCCCCAGTGGGTCTCGTGGGTGGTTGCAGGAACTGCCTGGGTCTTGGGTCTGGTCTGGGAATGGGTCATTGCGGATCTGCCTCCAGTAGGCACGTGCTCGGTGTAGTACTCTGTGGGCTGCTGCTGCTGCTGCTGCTGCTGCTGCTGCTGATGTGTTGTGTGTTGCTGTCTGACCTGTTGTGGAGGATGCCCAGGGTGGCCTGCAAATCGACATGGGTGTTTGCAAAAAACTTATTAGGGATGTTTGATAGCATGAAGAGACGTCTGTATGAGTTGCAAGAAACTCTTTCTTTTCGGCATGTCGGAGACACTCACAGAGCAAATTCGGTTTTCTAACGTCGGGTGTTGCTTGCAGAAGAAAACACTGAAAAGGCGCCAACAAGCTGCTGAAGTGAAACTAACCTCCAGGCATGACAACATGCGGCTGTACCCCCTGAGGGGGGTAGCCGTACATTCCTGGGTATCCGAACGGTTGCATCTCACAAGGAAAGAGTCGTTTTTGCACTAGGTCAGTCAATTGGCCGTAGCCGATCCTATTCCAATTGTGTAGGCCTCGAACCTGAAGGAAGCAGGCACTTTCTTCTTCGAGAATAACAGGATTCGTTTTTTAACGCTCTCAAGAATCTTCTGAAAGAAGTTAGGACGTTAACAGGTTGTCAACAACACTTGAACTGTTGAACACACTTCTGCTCTAGAGCTTCATCCGGAAAATTAAGTTCCTGCATGTCCATGCATGCATCTGACATTTCAGGCAATTAACGCGTTGTGTGTTGCGCGACGTTTCGAAGGGCCCGGGAAAGAAAAAATAGCAACGCAAAAATCAAAAAATGCCGTACAAACAGTTTTCCGGGGCCACGCGTGCTTGCATGTCGAGCATTTGCATGCAACAAAAGTTCAAAGGTCAGACACATGCAGGCACTTCCTGCTAACAGAGTTGAACTTCGCAAAAGCTGTCCCCGTTCTCGTTGCTCGTTTTCACGCCGGCAGCCATTGCAGCCAATTTCCACTTCTTCTTTACATAGAAAACTCCGTCTTGAGCAAAGTTTGAGTCTGGTCAAAGGGCCGCGTACACATATACATATATATACATGCATGCATTTGCAACGGTGAAGGAAAAGAAGTAACGGCCGGCTTGCAACAGTGGAATCTATTTCACGTTTACAGATTTTCTTGTCACGCTCTTCCTCTCTCCATTTCGAGTTACTGTTCAGTGGGTCTCTTTTGTCCCTCTTCGTAAAAAAGGGGGAGGCAGAAGGCAGAGCTTTCTATCAGGAATAGAAATCGAAAACCAGCCAAGTCCCTGCATCTAGTTGAAAATGGACCTGGCGGCTGCTGACGATGGGAGTCGGGGGAACCTCCTGAGGAGCAAGTCCCTCGATGTCAGGGAGAGGATGAAGAATCCTTCTAAGGAGACAGCGAGACTCAAAGAATTGTACAGGTATATATATATATATATATATATATATAGTCAGCCAGAGGGGTGCATGCATGAGGGAGGAGGTGTGGATTCATCAAGCTAGATTCCTTAGTTGGTTGTGTTCGGAAGGAAAGTCAAAACGTCACCGTGCTACCAGTTGAGTGGAGGCTTCAGTTGAGAAAAGAGACCATTTGGTTCTCAAGGGATGACTCCATGTGAGCACGGCAAAAGAATCATGTGCCGCGAGCTTTCGAAAACTTTGTCAACTGCTTTCTTTTCAATTGTCTGTGCGTGCAGAAGCGAAATTGCTCTCTTCCGAAAACGCCAAGGACTCCTGGACGAACTGGTCAGCCACCGGCGCTCTCGCTTTCTCTCTCGTACACTCTTCATGTATGTGTACATTCATACTCCAGCTTCGCACGAAAAAATCCTTCAGGCTGTGTTTGCAATGCCATGCCTCTTCGTTCCTCCTATGGCTTCTCTTGAACGTACTAGCTTCTAT
>JAHBMJ010000973.1:0-30000 GCA_018398765.1 Chromera velia | reverse complement strand
TTCCGTAAGTGCCATAAGAGTTGGATCCAGTGCCGTAGGAGTTGGAGCCGTAAGTGTTGGAGCCACTTCCGTAGGTAGCGCCTCTCTGCTGAGCAGCGGCAACTCCAATGCAGACAGCCAAAGCAACCTTAGCAGCAGACTTCATTTTGTGGTTTGAAGAGTAAATAGAACTTCGAGACGAGATCGAGTCAATCAAAGAAAGCAAAGACGCGTAGGCTAATCTACAGGAACAGGTTCTTGTTTGAAAACTTCCGGAGACGATTGTATATACTGAGACACTTCTTCTGTGCCCTTAATTTCTTCGGATTTGTGGGAGGTTTCAAGGTCGCGATCGAATTAAGTGACTCTCTTTGATCGGCTCAAAATCGGCTACGCGTATTCGGCTCGCCGCCGGAAAAGGAATGCATGCCGGGGCCTGCATGAACTCAATTGAAATCTTTCGCGCATCCGTCCGCACGAGCTACCGTGGCGGGCCTTTTGATTTTGCCGGGGCCCCGGGGTGCTACTGGGCCCGGACATCCCAGCGCACCTCCCTTCACACAAAAATTGTGCAAGAAACTTTCCGACAAGTCTTTGCGCTGCTCTTTTGCTGTGACCGTCAATAGTTTTGGGCACCTCACATTGAAGCTTCGAGAATCAACCCTTTCGACACCTTCCTTCCACAGCTGATTTCCTGATTGTGACTGAAAATGGAGGTGGATTCAGGGGAGACGGCCCAATTGGGTGGAAGAGGAGACGGAAGTGAAATGAAGGACGGCTCTGGAGACACGCAGGGGGCTGCCTCTTCCTCTTCTGCATCTGCACCCTCCTCCTCTACCCCTGAATCTGTCCCTAAGCTTCCTGTGTGCCTTTTAATTCTTGGCATGGCGGGATCTGGCAAAACAACCTTCACCCGCCGTCTCTACTCGTACCTTATGTCGCAGAAAAAGAGCGTCTACAGCATCAACCTCGATCCCGCGGTGAGTGTGCGACCGTCTTTGCTCTTATGTTGCAGTGCTTATAGGCATCCTTAGTTCTACCGCCCTCTCCTTGAGCCATGTTCGAGTATTGTATTCTCTCCTGTTCTCCGCCGTCTCCCTTCTGTGCAGGTGGTAAATGTGCCCTACCCCATCAACATCGACATCCGCGACACGGTCAAGTACAAGCAGGTGATGAAACAGTCAGTCAGTGAGTCTTTGTGGGCAGACAGAAATCGTCTGCGTGCTCGCCTGTGTGTGAACAAGAACTCTCGGTCAAGAGAAAAATGCGGTTCCATTTCTTTCCCTCTCTGGCTTGGTGAGAATTTCTTTACCCTCTCGTCGTGGCTGCCCCTTTCAGGTACCAGCTCGGACCCAACGGCGCCATTTTGACGTCTTTGAACCTGTACGCCACCAAGTTCGACCAGGTCCTCGACCTGGTGTCGAAGAGAAGCGCGGAAACGGATGTCGTCCTAATTGACACCCCAGGACAGATTGAGGTGTTCAACTGGTCTGCAAGTGGGGGGCTCATCACAGGTCGGTAGGTAGGTAGGTAAGTGTGTGTGTGTGCTGGACTCTCACGGTCCATGTGTATGTGGATCGGTAGGTCCGTCTCTCCGAGGGAAAGGAATGAGAATAGGAGAACTTACTGTCTGTCTGGCTGTCTGTGTGTGGTTGGGCTCCTTCCCCTGACTATTTGCAGACAAGCAGTTTAGATAAGAGGAATCCTTGTATGTCAAACGAAAAGAGCTCCACGAGATTGAGATTCTTCCTCGCCATCATCGTTTTGGTCAAGTTCGTTGCCGAACAGCTCGTTCGTTTTTTGTTTCTGTTCACGGTTCACACCTCCCTCCTCCTCTCTTTGCTGTTCACAGAGGCTCTGGCGGCCTCCTTCCCGACAGTGGCCGTGTACGTTCTCGATTCGGAGCGATGCCAGAAGCCCATCACGTTCATGTCCAACATGATGTACGCGTGCAGGTCAGTGGGTGAAGGGGTGGGTGGGTTAGTGGGTCGCGGCGTGCATAAACGGTTCATAATGGGGGAGAGAGGTGACTGGTTTTGCATTAGAATTTCGTTTCAGATTGTTCGGCAATATGGAAATCCGGTTGCTCTGTCTGGCGGGTAAACCATCGTGAGGACTCAGAGGTCTTGAGTCCGTTTCATGCGATCGACGTCTGATCGCCCTTTGTTTACGTGAGGATATGGGGGCTGCGTGGATGTAGTGTGTGGCTGTGGCGGATAGGAGGGCTCCTTTTCCAATTTGGGGCGCTGGCAAGTCTGCCTCTCCTCCTCACTCCCTGCGACTTCTCTTTATATGCTCTGATGTGCGTGTGTTTCTCTCTCTCTCTCTCTCTCCCTCTCCCTGTTTGTGTGTGTGTGTGTGTGTGTGTGTGTGTGTGAAGAAAGAGAGAGAGAGAGAGAGAGAGAGAGAGAGTATGATTGTGAGGTAAAGTGCGAATGTGTATGGTTGCAGCATTTTGTACAAGACGAGTCTCCCCTTCCTGAGCGTGTTCAACAAGATCGACGTGGCCCCTTGTGACGACCAGCTGAGGTGGATGCAGGACGCCGACGAGTTCCTGGGGGCCGTGCAGACCGAGGGGAGTTACCTTGCAGACCTCTCTCGAAGCATGGCTCTAGTGCTGGAGGAGTACTACAGGAGTCTGAGGGTGGTCTCTGTGTCCTCTCTTACTGGGGTCGGGTTCTCTGGGCTGGAAGGGGCGCTCTCGGAGTGCGTGGAAGACTATAAGAAGTCAGTCAGAAAGTGGTAAATGTACTTTTTGTGCGATCCAGAATTGTGACTCAAGGAAGGAACGGAAGGGCTCTTTGTCGATTCCCGATGCCGCTCTCTCTTTTTCCTTTTTTGGCATGACTGTGCCGGACCACCTGTTTGTGTTGGTCACCCATTAATTCCTCCACTTTTGCAGCGAGTACCAGCCGTACCTCGAGCAGAGAAAGAAGGCCCGCAAAGACGCAGCCAGAAGCGCGGCGATGGACAACTTTCAGAAACTGCAGGAGGACCTCAAAAAAGGCAAACAGCCCGTCGGGAGACGTCAGTCTGCGTTCTCTTCCCCAGCCCCGTCTAGCTTTCTCCCTCCCTCTTTCTGTCTCCGTCTCTGTCTCTCACTCTCCTCTTTCTCTTCCAGCCTTCATCCTCTTCCGTCTATCTCCGCTCTTTCTTTTACTTCCCGCCCCTATGTTTCCTGTTTCTTTCCTCACTTCCCTCCCTCCCTCCCTTCTCTCTTGGATTGACACACGTTGATGTTTTGCTTTTTTGCGAACGAGTTTCTGCGTGAAGAACTCTATCTGACTGTTTCTTTGTCTGTCTCTCTGTCTGTCTGTCGGTCCGCTTGTTCGTCCGATTTGACAATTAGTCGAGAAGGAAAGGAAGAAAAAGAAAGAGCATATTGTTTGTCTGTCTCTCTGTCCGTGTGTCTGCAGCTGGGGATCTGGACATGTTCGGTCCTGGTGCGATCAGTGGCCCCGGTCCCTCTATGGGAGGGATGCAGAAGGGGGCAGGGGCTGCCGGCAGGAAACCAGCAGACCCAGCACCAGAGGAGGACGAGGAAGATGAGTGGGAAGATGAAGACGAAGACTGTGAAAGTGGAGACGGGGAGATGGACGAAGAGGGACTCAAAAAGAAACAGGGGAAGGGGAAGGGAGACGCTGGAGGTCGTGCGGCATCAGAGGAGGCCTGTCGTCTTATGTCAGGCCTACAGCTGAGGGAAGATGAGCCGAATTGACAGAGCAGTTGCATGATTCGTCGATGCGCTGGGATTCATTTCGCGCTGAAATCTGCCGCTCAAATTGCGAGACTCGCAGCGAGAGAGCGGAGACCACTTGACAGAAGCGAAGCCGCAGCAGTGGAGGGAAATGGAGAGGGTGAAACGTTTTAGCAGAAAGGTCACGTTATGCGTCATTTGCGTCTCTGGCTGAGACTGGCTCTGACCCTGGCTCTGACCCAGTGAGCTATACATACGCAGCAAGCCACGCCAACATATGTAACATGTCAGCGTTCACTTCTATTTTACTGAAGCGATTTTGATTCACTAACAAATCCGCGGGAAGAAGAAAATAATGGAATTAACGTAGTTGAAATAATTATAACAATTGAAATACAACTCCTAGTACAACTTTTATGACTCAGAGCTAACAGTGAAAACCGTAAGTGAAAATCAATTTTGTACTAGATTCAGTATCTAAACTAATCTTCCGAGTTTGTTGACTAGAAACCTAACTAGAAACACACCAAGGCTAGTGTCAATGCGACAGGTTTATTCTTACTCGTAAAATGTAAGCAATCATCTATTAAAGCGCAATATGTCAATGATCTAACCAATAATTTTAAATATATACATCTGAATATCTGACGTAGCGGGAAGGCCAAGCGTAGAA
This sequence comes from Chromera velia, assembly GCA_018398765.1. Lineage (NCBI taxonomy): Eukaryota > Chromeraceae > Chromera > Chromera velia. The sequence continues at coordinate 25,651 of JAHBMJ010000973.1, read as the reverse complement.
CCAATCAATCAATCAATCAATCCAGTCCAGATATCGATAATGCTAGCGATAATGATATTATTATATTAATGAAGAATAATGAAAAGTTGAAAACCGTGACGTACAGACTGGTTACCTCAGACTGGTAGCTGTAGTAACAGGCTGACACATACTGACATATATCAATATTTAGATCTAGGCTCAGATCAATGCATGCAAGGTTAAATTCTAGCTAAGATTTCGATCACGCCAAAAATTCTTTACCATGAAACTCATTAAAAGAACTTCAACCTGCATTTCCTCTTCATTGATCGAAACTCCTGTAGAAGAACAGCTTGACATACGTTCATTCTTTGCCAGCGCGAAATCTTCGGCCAAGTCCCGGTCACGGAGAAGCAGTGACTCGATCCCTCACCCCTGTCCACCAGGTGGGACGGAAGGCACAAAGTCAAAGATGCCTCGCCGCACCGCCCCTTGCTGCTGCTGCCCCCCATCTGCGAATGCCCCTGCTCCAGGAGCTGCCCCTTGCGCACCTCCTGGGGGTCGTGCAGCCTGTGGGGCGGCGGCGCCAGGGGGCAGGCTTACTCTGGGCCCCCCTCCTTCAGCTGTCCACGAGGTGGGGGGGGGTCCTTGTGCTGTTTGGTCTTGTGCAGAGGAGGTCTGGCCCCAGAGGGTGCTCACTCCAAGATTCCTCAATGCACTCGTCTGCAAACACTCACACACACACACACACACACACACACACACAGAGAGAGAGAGAGAGAGAGAGAGAGAGAGAGAAACGGACAGTCAAATGCCACCGTATGCAGACAGACTATGTGACGGAGAGACAGACAGAGACGCATGAAGGCGGAGACGTGGAATCAGAAACAGTGAAAGAAAGAAAGGAAGAATGCATGCAAGCTGATGCATGGACGGTAGAGAGAACCGCAGAAGGCTACCTCAGTGAAAAAAGCCTGAGGCAACGAATTGTTTAAAACCCATCTCTCTGCGACCTGAGACAGATCTTTAAAGCTCACGGCGAAGAAAAACGACTGTGAGCGCTCGAAATGGGAGTCATTCATTTTGCGTATCCAAAGAAAAAATGTCCTGTCTCGTCTGTGCCCTGTCTTTATGACTTTTCCCCTTCTTGCCTTTCTCTCTTTTTCCTCTCGAACCCAGTTGCCATGCCTCTCCCCACCCCTCCCAGCCGACCGACCAGGAATCCCTCTCCTCCCTCGGGTTGCTCTGGTGGGGCGGCAGCGCCATTGTTGGCGTTTCCGTTCCCTCCCGCCTGAGGGGGCTCTGAGTTGACGGACTCCGCCTGGGACTGTCCCAGCTCATAGGCTATCTCGGACTCTGTCGCCTCTGTGTCGAGCCGTCGAGGTCCCGGGGGCCGTCCTGTCGCCTGCCGCCGGAAGTTCTCACCCGGAACCTGCCCTGCGGCGGCGCCACCCTGAGGTCCGCCCTCTGCGTTTGCGTCAGTGCCCCCGTTGTCGTTCCGCCAAGTGTCAGGAAACAAACCCGAGAGCCCGAGGCCGTTCAGCGCATTCACCTGCAGAATGAATGCACACGCACACATGCACCGAAAGGAACTTAGACATAACGGACATGACAACATTCAGAGACTTGCAAGAAAAACAGTCCTCTCACAGTCTCGCAGTGCACACAGGGCGTCGACCCATCGAGTCTTTCTTCCTTTTTTTCTTAGTTCCTTCGTTTCTTCCTTTCCTCCCTTCTTCTCTTGGCTTATGTTTTCTCTTCTCTCCTTGGTTCCTTCGTTTCATTCTTTTCCTCCGTTCTTCTCTTGGCTTGTATTTTCTCTGGCCCCCCACGCTCCTCACTTTTCATTTGAAAGCAGAAGGGAGGCACAGGCTTTGACCTCCCGCCACAGCAGCAGAATTGCTCTCTCATTGTGCTTGTTGCTTGAAGACAGGGGGGGTGGCTTCTGTCTCTTTCCCTTGAATGAATCTCCCGAGTCACCCATTCTTTTTCCTGTTCGTGCTGGCCACTTGTGACAGCGTCAGATTCCCACAGTTTTAGGCCTACGTACACAGACAGCAAAATCAATCACCTTCTTTGGCGGCTGACTGACAGATAAAGCAGACATTTTGTTAGGCTGACCATGAAGGAGCCCATGTGCTGCGGCTGGGCTGTGGACTCGGATTCTGCTCCTGCCCCGTCCCCGCCAGGCTCCCCGGGTCCTCTGTCCCCGCCCGGTTGGGGGGCGCCGTTGTTTGGCGCCGCCGCAGTGGGTCCTGCTCAGACCGACGTATGGAGAAACGGGGTGACCAAAGAGGACCCAAACAAATGGAGCACGGCGCTTATTTGTGGACTGTCAGACAGACTCACCCACTCACTGACCGTGTATGACTTTCCCCTTTTCTTTTTCCGTAACGCAAATGTCAAGCAAAAAACACAGACACGCACAGAGACACGCGCACAGACACGCACACGCTCACGCACGCACGCAAGAAAGAGAGCTGCAGGGGAGCGGGAGAGGTAGGCAGCAAGCAGGGGAGAAAAGCCGAAAAGACCAGCGCCCACAGAGAGAGGGGAGGGGGAAGAAAAGAGACACCGACCCACCCATTTCCTGCACCTGCACTCCACCAAATCGCACCGTCGGTCTTCCCCCCGGAGGTCTCGCCGCGTCCTGTTGCTGCATCATCTGTTGCATTTGTTGTGGGCCCATTTGAGGAAGTCTATCTGGGGGCGGCCTCCGAGGGGGCAGCTTGGTGTTCCCGGTGGCCGAGTACGCTTCCACGAACATGTTCATGACCAGGCTGTCCTTCACAGGCCAACCAGACGGAATGGCACGAGCAGGCAAGTCATCCTCGTGGACTACCAACTGAAGATACCCAACTATTGTGTTCTCTGCACAAAAGAAAGGGAAAGGGCATTCGACAGCTTTCAGTTAATTGTTATTTGAGGAGAGAATGGGGGGGCAGGTCGTCACCTCATTTTTGGGGATTTCGGACCTTGGCTGACAACTTTCTTTAAAAGATTGATTCATTAGCAAAGCGTCGATGGATAGATAAAGGAAGGACGTTCACTCCTCGACAGAAGCAGCGACAGAAAGGACAACTACAGAGGGCCAAGAAAAAAAAAAGAATGGAGGCCTCCAGGTCTCCTGAATGTTTCTAAGTACACGCAAGCACCTCGATGTCTACTTGACCGATTTTCCTGCTTCGACTTGTGACTGGCTCCTTTCCTGACACACTCCCTGACTGACAAGGAGGCAGGCAGACAAAGAGGCTGACCGAATTCTATGTTGACCACAAAAAGCCCGTCCTGTCTCTTCCTCTCCATCAGCTTCAGCGTTGCGTATCCAAACAGAGACTTCACCTCCCCTGCCTCGACCAGCGCGTCGTATTCCTCGTGGTGCATTTCGTAAGTTTGTGCCACCTTGTCAAACTTGCTCTGAGCAGATCGGAGTAGATTCACCTGCACCCAACGAGTGAGAGAGAGAAAGGAAAGAAGGCAGGAACATTTAGCCGAAGGGAGATGGGTAGAGGCAGACGCGTAGACGACCAGCAAAATTGAAAGGCTCTTGAAAGAAAAATGACAGAGAGCTTACTGCGTGGCCGAATCAACACAGGACAAGCATACGGGAGAAATGACAGGATGGATAAGAAGATATAGCCGAACGTTTGTGAAGTTCTTAAGAGAAGCACAGAAGCACGCATGCGTGCAGAGAGTCGATGAGGAACTCTCAAAGAAAACGTTAATTCCCTTTTTGTCGTCTCATCCCGAGCGTGCAAAGAAGAAGAGAGAAAAAGCTCTCTCTCTCTCTCTCTCTCTCTCTCTCTCTCTCAATATGAACGACGGAAAGAAGAAGTAGGCCGAAAGGTAGGAGGGGGTGCAGCATGAGAGACAAAGTGTTGCGACCCTCAGCTCTCATGCCTCTCCTGCAACCTGGCCGGGAGGGATCGAGGAACAGAAACAAACAAAGAAAGAAAGAAAGCAAACGAAGGAAGGAAGGAAGGAAAGAAAGAAAGAAAGAAAGCAAACGAAGGAAAGAAAGACAGAAAGAAAGAAAGAAAGAAACAAAGAAAGAAAGAAAGAAACAAACAAACAAAGAAAGAAAGAAAGAAAGAAAGAAAGAACGAACGAAAGAAAGAAACAAGAAAGAAACAAAGAAAGAAAGAAAGAAAGAAAGAACGAAAGAACGAAAGAACGAAAGAACGAAAGAAAGAACCAAAGAATCAAAGAAACAAAGAAAGAAAGAAAGAAAGAAAGAAAGAAAGAAAAAAAGAAAGAACGAAGAAAAAAAAAAGAAAGAAAGCAACCAAAGGAATAGAACCGACCGTCTGTCTGATCTCCATTTTGACCTCACAAGTTTCGGGGACCTCCATCGCATATCTCCAAGGAAGAATTGCTGCATGCATGAAGAAAGAAGACACTCGCAGAGACAGATCGTGAGAAGCAATTAAGAGGGAAGACATCGGGAGGGAAAGGGAAGAAACGAGTTGAGCAGCTTAGCAGCCGACGCGGCGGAAGATCATGTGCACACAGAAGATGACAGACATACAATCGGGGAATCAAACCGCAAAATCCTTTTCAGAGCAAAAACACCCAGCTGCATGAGAGACAGGTGAGGGCGCTTAGACAGAAAGGCAGACAGACAAGGTGTGATTTTCCTGAGAGAATGACGGACACCAAAACGGACGGAAACCCGAGAAAGGAAAAGATGTGTATGGGTGCAAAGGTAAAGACGTCAGGCAAGCTGGTACGCTGGCAAGTAGATAGACGGCTGACCTCCTCGGAACGCGCACTTTCTCGTCGGAGGGTAATAGAAACACCTGCATTCATGAATGCCGCAACCAAGCAAGTCAGCATATGTGGTTCTGCTATCTGTTCTACCTCCTCCCTCTCGATCTGCCCGCGTCCGCCGCTTGCCCGTCCTTTTGTCTGTCGGCGTTCTCTTCTCTTCTGTCATTCGAGTGATGAATAAATACTGTCTGTCATTTAGTGTACGAAGAGGCAGCGATCATTTTGTCTTTGTCTATCATGCATGCGAGCACGCAAGCGGATGAATTAAGAAGGCGCACAAGTGGTAAGCCCCGGTTGTGCTGACCTGAAAGTCTCTGGAAAACCAATAACTCGGAGGTCGTAGTCGAAAGACTTCGATCGATCATCAGCAGCAGGAAGGTGAGGATTTTGATCTTTCCGCGTGATGACATCGGGAAGGATGTAAGCCTGCATGAACGTAGAGACAAAACGCAATCAGGCGAAGCTTTCCCCTCGAATTGAAATACACACACACAGACACACAGACTCTCTCTCTCTCTCTCTCTCTCTCACACACACACACACACACATACACATACACACATACACACACAGAGAGAGAGAGAGAGAGAGAGAGAGAGAGAGAGAGAGAGAGAGTCCCATAAGCACGACCACAGCAACGCACCCAAAGCAACACCGGCACGCATGGCAAGAAGATTCATTGATGAATCGCCCCACCGACTTACGGTTCGAATCCACGGCTTTGTCCGAGAGCCTTTCGGGGGGGTCTCAAGCTTTTTGTACATTTCGACCGCTCTCTTCGTCACCAGGTCTTTGAGCTTTCCCCCATCTTTCACATTATCAGAGGAGAACGAAACCTGCGTGTTCCTCTTCGTACCTGGAGCTTTCTGTGGGACGATCGCTGTACCGTCTCTGTCTCCTTGAGATCCACCCATCGAGTGTAAAGCGGCATGCTGCGGATAGTAGTAGGCTTGTGTCGCTGGGTAGGCATACTGGAATCCGTTCTGTCCGAGGGACTGCACATACTGATGGTACTGGACCTCCTGACCTGGAACTTGTGCAGAGGCCGTGGGCTGCACAGGCCACTGCATCGGAACTGCGGTCAAGGGCTGTCCCTGTAGTTGGGGGTGTTGCTCACTGCCAGCGTAAGCAACAGAAGCACCGGCAGGCCATCCGTACATGATGTTGTCCTTTCACGGCACTGAAAGAAAGAATGATCGATCTCTCCCGTGCCTGCAATTGGGAAGCTCCAGAGCAACAGAGCAGCAGGGTTTGCCCTTCGATCTTCTTTCACGAAAAGTTGCGGGCAACTGAAATGTTTTGAACAACAGGCGAAGACAGGATGGTTCCGAGTCTACTGGTCACAGGTGCGGAGCGATGAGTTTCAATTAATATTCAAGAGCAGTAGAGCAACATCATGGCGGGAACTGTCGCAGACTCTGTGAGGGTGTCCGATTGATCGATGGCTGACGTACAGTCTGATCATGTCTGATCCACTGAATGTTTGTGGGATGTTTGTGGGTCCGAGCGAAATGCACGGGAGCGAATGCATGGGAGCGATGGGGCGCAAAACATTCATTTTTGTGGCACGGCGGCGCGCGCCCGCGCCCCATACGCCCCATAGCCAACCACAGGCGCACCCCGACCAAACTATAAACCATTCAAATACCATTCAAAGGGCAGCTAGTGCATGCCTGCACGACCGATACGTACATGCAGCTTTCCGACTCGCAGTCTTGCTCTTGCTCATCTTCAACAGCAGACTTCCTCTGTTTCCATAGACAGACCTGCATGTGCAAGTGCTCAGCTGATGTTGACTTCCTCTTTCACCTAAGATCAGGAGAGAACGGCCTACAGACCAAAGCCATGCCCTCCAGCTGAAGCGGAAGCAGTCCATACTAAAAGTACATCACGACGCCATGACCCAGGCAGGACATCGAACTTCAGTCCTGGGGATGGACAACTCCAGGCCCCCGCCTCCCAACAGGGTCCGTCTGAGCCATTCGTTGTGATATATGAGGGAAGAGTCTGGCATTTGTGTGTGTGCACCTGTCGCAGGAAAAAAATCATCGTAGCTTCTCTCCATAACATCTGACCTGAGTCCTCTGTAGGTCGCATGTTCGATTTCTTGGACCCATACTTGTACGTGAACCTGCTTCGAAGTATTTGTATGATTGCTAATCCCTTCTCCTCGGTTCTTTTGACTCAAAGTTTTTGCCTGCACAGAAAACCGGGGGACAAGATCGAGCATCAGTCACCACTGTGTCCAGTCACTGTCTCTTTCCGTAAAATGTGTATACATGCAGGCCCTGGAAAAGTTCTTCGACGCGCTTGAGTGTTTCGGGTCTCTTGCTGACCTCCAGGTAAAGCGCAACATGACAGCCAAGGCACTAACAAGTATTCGGAGAGCGCTGCTGGTGTGCGAAGAGGCCATCGCAGAGCACAACGAGCAGGTGGAGATCGAGGCTGCACAGTACAGAAGAGTACAGAAAATGGCGGTTCACAGCCGCACGAAGGAAGTGGCAGGAAAGCGCCACGCGTTCGTCAGAGCGGCAGACCACCTCACCCACCTGACCTCGAGGCAAGGGGCTGGGCACAGGGAAGAGGGGGGTCCCCGGCCTCTCCCCTCCCACCTGCGGGTCGTGCACGTCGCTCGAGAGGCCCCCTGCAACCCTGATAACGGCCCAGTATTTCTTATCACATGGGCAAAGACCCGGCTGGCGTACAGTGCCATCCTTTCTCGTCAGTTGCCCTGTACTGCTGTATACTTTTGGGGGGGGGGGACTTCAGGGCACTACTTACAGAAGTTGGATTCAAAAAGTGAAGTGAAGAGAAAGGCGGCTTTGCAGGAGCATTTTACTTGAAGAGACCATTTTCTGGTCATTCATGAGAGAGTCGATTAGACGTGACAGTCCATCGACCACCAAGGCCGACCGTCTGGTCTCCAAAGTGGTGGGGCTATTGAAGCAAGCGTGGGGTAATGGCACGTAAGTGTGCTCTGAGACAGTCAATGGTCGGGCGCAAAGAGAAGTCGACTCCTCCCAAACTATTTCTCTCTTTTGTCTAAGATTCTCCCCTCTTTTCTCCTCTTCTCGTTTCCCCTTGCAGGCCGAAAAAAGCACATGGATGCTTTTGTCCAGTCAAGGCTGGCTCTTGGCCAGCTAACCGAGCTATTGGTTGACGTATGCCAGGCTGTCGTCGACAGAGGAGGCGATGAGTTCTCTCTTTTCTCGAACAGCAACATGCAGGGGGGTGGTATGACACAGGGGAAGAACACAAAGAGTGCCCCGTCGCTGCCCCAAATCACGAAACTTCCGCTCCCCCTCCCCGAGCCCGCAGCATTCAACGTGTCCCTCAATCCCGCTTCTTCGAACAAACGCCCTCCCTCAAGAGACACCCCCTCGGGCACTGCCGCCGACTCTGCCAGCCCAGCCAAGACCCGTCGAGCCTCGTTGGTTGCCTCACAGCACCGGGAGAGACGTATGAGTGCGATGAGACAGAGCATCGTGGAGGCAGTGGAGCAGTCACCTGGAGGACCCGCTCTCGGTGAGGCCTTCAAGCAATTTTTGGTCACTCAAACGGAGAAGGACAAAGAAGCAGAAGAAGCCCTCAAAGAGATTGCGCTTGATGACGACAGCGAAGAGGACGAGCAACAAAAAGGCCCCGCGGTACTACGTCGACAGTCTATGGGAGTTGTGGGGCCCGCCCATGCCCACTCCCTGGCCCAGACCCGCAGGCGTTCTTCCGTTGTTTCCAATGGAGGAAGTCCCCCCAAACAGGGGGGGAGGAGACGAAGCTCCTGCCTCTCCCTCATGTCTGCCCACTTGATGGACTTGGATGGTCAAGGGTCCCAAGGTCCGGCAGGGGGCACTCAAAGAAGACAGTCAATCGCAGAGCACATGGTCAAAGTCTACGCCCCTGAAGACGAAGAGAGAGACCAGAGAATTGCAAAGAAAACCGGACGAGCCCCCTTGATGGCCTCATCAGTCATAGGAGAGGCCTGGAATCTACCGGCTTCGAAAGACACAAACAAACGAAAGCAAGCCAAAATCGTTCAATGGGCGTTGAGGAGGGCCCGTGTTGGAAGGGAAGAAAAAAAGGATGAGGGAGGCATTCAAAATTGGTTGGGTATCGGTTCTGTCACCCAGTCACTGAGAAGAGCCCTAGAGTCCGAGCTTGACGCACGCCTAGTCGAGGAGGCAGCTGTCTCCATTGCCCTCGCGTGCAGGTGCTGTGCAGCGGGTCGGTCAGTCTGTCTGTCTGCTACCTCGTTTCGTTCCTGCGCTCCCCCTGTCGGCCGTCCTCACTTTGTGCTTCGCTGTCCTGTCCATGGTCCGAGCCTTTCTGCGGGTTTCAGATTTGCCCGGCGTCTGTCTGTCTGTCTGTCTGTCTGTCTAGCTCTGCTTTTACGACTTCTCGATCGTCTGCCTGCCTTGCTGTTCTTCTCTCGGCATGCCTGCCTGTTTTTTCGTCTGTATTTCCGATCGACATGTGCTTTTCAGTTATTTTTTCTGTCTTGCACCCCCAATCTCCCGACAGTCCCAATCACCGCATTTGCACGGATCTTTCTTCATGAGTGTCTGCAGAGATGGAAATTTTGAAGGGGTCCGGTGACAAGAGACACTTGGAAGTCAGTGATGGATTCTGCTTGTTTTTTCTCCCATCCATCAAACATGCATGCTGGCCATCATGGTGGCAGTCAGTTGAGTTGTTGAGTCCTCGTTCCTATCTCTTGGAGGACAAAAGATCGCCGACTCTTTCCCTTCACTTCAAGAATGAAACATACGTCTCACCCACCCCTCTCCCTCCAACGCTCTTTGCGTTTATGCCTGGAGGTCTAAAAGAATGTACATACATGAGCATATGTGTATGTATCTGCGCAGATCTACCACGCGGGACTCAGGCTGACCTCTCACATTCTCTCAGACTCCCATCCTGCAGTTGTGGGTCTGGCAACCAGCTTCTACTGCGCGTTCAAGGTCAGGCGGTGGACCGTCGTAGTGCGCTTTTTTTTCTTGCGGTCTCTTGGTGAAGGAAAGAACGAGGGTACGTCTGGACACACGGGGGCTGAGTTGGGGTCCCTGTCGCTGCCTCACACTGGAGAGACTGTGAAATCTCTCTTGCTTCTTTTTACTCCCCTCCCTTCTTCATCTTTCGGTGAATTCTCCGTTCCTGACTCCGCCTCTATTACCTGTTTACTCTAAGTGAAAGTCTGTCGCTGCTTTCGTTTGTGAATCGTCAAACTCATCCGTCGACTTGCAGAGAAAGGAGCAAGTTATGTTGGGGAATTTCCCAGCGGGCTCTTCGTCTTCTTCGTCTCAGTCACGGCCGCATACCGTGGCAGCGCCTCCAAAAGCGAAAACAGACAAGAAGGCAGGAAGCAAAGAAGGACAGGCGGAGGGTTCCCAGACTTGGAGAAGCGACGGAAAGCCAGAGCACAAAAAGGAAAAAACAAAACGTCCACGAAGCGCCCCAGCTCCCCTCCTCGTCTCTGCCCACACTTCTCGAGATGTATTGGTGGTTTCCTCGGAAGAGGCAGTAAAGGGGAAAAACGGAAAAGAGGAGATCCCAATTCTCTATCCGCCCACCTCGCGTGCGTGCGTCGCCTGCAGTCTGTACAGCCACATTGCGGAGAGCGAGGAAGGGGCACTGGTCACACTGGCAAGATCAACAAAGCCAGGCAGTCAGCTGGTGGTGCCAGACAGGTCAAACGTGCACTGGCTACTGAAAACAAAAATGTCTCAACCACTGGAGAGGCAACACAACACAGAGTTTCTCAGAAGGAGTGGAGCAATGCTCCCCCCTCCAGTGCCTCACTTCCGCCCCCCTCCCGTCCTGCCCCCCCTCTGCCCTGGGCGCAATTGCACTCGCCGTGACCGCTGGCTGCAGGCGGCTGTTGCAGGGGACGCCTTTGAGACTCGCAGAGCAGCGGAGAGGCACCAATCCCTTCTCCTCCAAGCCCTCCAGCAGGGCGATGCTGTCACCTCAAAGCAGAAGGAGACAGAAAAGGACGCAGAAGACGGAGACCTAGATGGCACAGGAGAATGGGAAGTGGGGGCCAACTCAAAGTCCCTCCTCGAAATTAAATTGGACGACGATGAGTCAGGAGAAGAGGGGCAGGTGTTAGCGTCAGCATCCGCAGTCACAGCCTCCAAGTCCCTCCCCAGCAAAAAGGCAAACAGACCGTCCAACGGAGCACCCACCAGCGCGAGTGCCCGAGCCGCCAAGCAACGGCAGCAGCGTAAGGCCAGCATCGCCATGGGGGCAATCCCTAGTGGCCCCCCCGTTGGACGTTTCCAGGTGAACATGGATCCCTACAATTTGGGTCTGGAGGGGGTGATCTCCAGAGACGACACGAGACGGCATAGGGAGACGAAGGGAAAGAGACGCCCGGGGGCATTCGACGTTGAAGAGGCCCTACCTGCGTGGAAATTGGATAAGGAGAGACTCTACACTGATGGTGGGTCTAGGGGCAGGGAGGAGTTTTGTCACTGTCTTGGTTACAGTATGGCAAACCCATTTCCTCGGTCTTTAGGCGTTTAAGTATCAAGTTGACTGAAAATGACAAGAAACTGTCAGCCTGAATCGTTTGTGTTTCCGGGGAACGTCACCCTCCCTCAACAGCTTCAGACCACGTCTTTTGTTTGCATTTGCTCTTTTTACTTAAGTCAGAGTTGGTCGCTGATTTTGACTGAGTCTTCTTAGTGGACTGACTTTGTCGTGTATCTGTACTTGCGGTCATTCTTCCCTTGTGTAATGGATGTTTTCAGACTGGTTCATCTCGCACATCTTCCTCCCGACTCTTCGAAAGAGGAGTCTCCAGAATAATCTTCTCCAAAGAATGATGGATCTGGTCAGGCTCTGCTTCGCTTTTCGTCTCTCTTTTTTGGTTCACAGGCAAATTTCTTTGCCATAACAAGCTGAAAGGTTTGCCCAAGAACGACAGATATGCAGGTGGAACTCTTCCCTGTCGAACCAAGGCAGTTCATGCAGACACGCAGAGAGAGACAGAGAGATAGGTTGAACGAGAGAAACGAGGCGGTGGTTTTGCATTCATCAAAGGAGAGAGCGATACGACAGGGCAGTCCTTCGTGTCTGAGAGAAAGAGGGTCGTCATTGTGGATATATCAAGTCTCCCTTCTTCTCTTCACTGCGTGTTACATGCTCATCGGATTTTCCGCTTCTATGTAAGTATTCACTCTTGTATACGGGAGTCTGCGCGTCATTGTTTCTTTGAGTGACGTTCATGACCATGCGCAAATGATCGACTCATTGATTGATTGGGTGTGCAGGGAGAAGACAGAGACAACAGAATGCTCTTCTGTGACTGGGCACAGATGATCACTCACGTACGGGCAGCAGCGTGAGTCCGTTAGTCAGTCAGCCAGTTATTCGCTCTTCCGGATTTTTCAGAAATGAAGTGAAGCGGGAAGGGGAGGGCTGACTCGAACGTTGCACGAAGGTAGATTGGTTACTCGAGTCCTCACCGCCAAGTTTCTCTCTGCTCCTTTTGTGTGGCGTTTTCCCCTGACCTTATTTGTTGATCCCTCTGCAGAAGGGTGCAAGGGCGCTACCTGACCGCACCTGAGTGTGCTGAGGTCTCCGCGAATGAGAATTTGACAAACGACTTCAACCAGATGTTCGGCAGCAAACACAGAGCACAAATCATGTAGTCAGTCATGCCTCCTTTCTCCCTGTGTTTCTTGTCGAAGTCATTCTGCTTAGCTGCTTTTATGGCTTTGTCTTTCTTTCGTTCTTCTTTTACTCATACACACCCTCGGCCAGGCTTTCTCCTTCCTCGAGAGACGGTAGACAGGTCCGGGATCAGGGAAAACGTGAAAGGGAGAAGGACTTCTTGACAGGGGAATCGTTGATAGCTGCCTTCTCTCTTCCACCCTTCTTTCATCTTCGGTCAACGCCCCCTTCTGTTTGTCTGTGTGGTGGATGCAGCCGGTACCACTTCTTCTCTCCCATGACTGCCCTCATCAGAGAGGCAGGGAACTCCCTCCGCTACACACACAAGAAGCTGGACGAGATAGAGAACCCCCCTCCCCCCACACCCGAGCCCGTGGTGGTCCTGCCGAGGAAGGAGTCAATGGATCTGATCCAGGGCATCAAGTCTGCCGTCGGAATGGCAAAGAAGAATGAGGCAAGGGTCGCAAGGCCGCCGTCGCGTCCTGGCTCTCGCGGCCAGTCCCGGCCGCCTTCAAGAGGGAGCCGTCCGGCCAGCAGAGACCGGATTGCAGAGGAGAGAAAGCGGCGCACCCCTCCAAAGGACATGGACCCCCCACAGAATTCCCAGCCCCCTGCGGCATCTAACTCTGCACCCAGTGGGAAAGGGGGACACCGGGGATCTGTTGCATTTGCAAACCAAAGTTAATCAAGCTGGTGACTTTGAATTTCATTTAAAGAATCTCTTTCGTCTCCAAAGTGTTTTTTCATTGCCACTATAGATCAATATATTATCAGTTAGCATCATGGACATCACAAAGCCTGCGTCATTGACTTGTTTATTTCTTTTGACAGCGTTGCCAGCGCATGGCAGCTAGTGCCAGCGGCGGTCAGCATTTAGTGCCAATCGGATGAGTGTTCACAACTCGTGACGTAGATCACTATTTTAAATGAAAGTTATGTGGATGAACTTCATAATTTCTTTTTATACGAAAGTTTACTCAATTATATACTAGAAATTATAAAACAAGTGCGTACATTGTACATAGTACTACTATAGCTGTAGTTTGTAATCATGTGCATATATAATCCATATTTTGGAATTCTAGAGTCAAGCCAAAAAATCAGTCAAAAATCTAGGCTCCCCACATAAAAAAAAAAAAAAAATTGATTGCCTAAAATTGATTTTTAATTTTCTTTTTTTCTTTTTTTTTTTCTTTCTAAACAACACTTATGCATTGTGCAATACCCATGCAACACTCCAAATAACAGTTATTCAGCTATTGTTCTAGAAAATAATAATAAAAAAAAAAACTAATTTGGTTTTTAACCCAATTTCCTTTTTTTTTTCTTTTGATATGGGGAGCCTGAGCTTAGTTAAAAGTTACTACCTAGGTTACTTCTAATAATAGTGAACGCACGATTTAAGATTAATTGCATCTAAATAGAAAACAATATAGAAGCCTGATTGAGTAAGTAAAGGTACATCATTCGTAAGTGCTGCCATTTGTCTCTGATTCTGGAGACCCTAGGCTAAACCACAATTATTAAGTAAGTAAGTAAGAATGCAGGGATGGAAAAAGGGCTGACGGCTGGGCATGGACTCCAAAACGCCGGGCGACCGGTTCTCATCCAAGGCGATGACTCCCTGCTTACCCTAAAGAAAGTACCAACCGGGGGGGGTTCTGTCCAGCTCCCATCGTTTGGCATCAGTACCGGCCAGGAGGGGACGGGGGGAAAGAAGCGAGCTTCAAACCCAAAGCAGCAGCAACAGCAGCAGCAGCAGGCAGAGGATGCAGAGGAGGGAGATGGGCCGTCACCATCTAAGCTCAGGAGAGGGCTGGGGAGGCCTCGGAAGGATAGAACAACAGGCCTGCGAGTCACGACTCACGTCTCGGCAAAGAGAGCACCAAGGGGAGAGAGTGGGGGAGAAGAGGTTAGGGGGGCAGCCCCGTTCGGAGAGCGGGACCCGCTCTCGCTTCCTGAATATAAGTATTATCAAATCGCCTGGGCCGAGCTCTGTGCATGCATTCCAGATGAGACAAACGAACAGGACAGGCAGGTGGCAGAGGGAGCAGATGAATTGCTTAGTCAGATGAAACAGTTTGCGATGAAGGACGGCGGTACCAAGCTCAGCGAGGGAGAGGTGAGGGGTAGGCTTATTGCTTATATGAAGAAAGCAGGGGTGGACGTACGTTCCATCCCAGAGAGACCCCCAGTCGCGACGCTGGAGCTGCTCAAGGTAGCTAGTGCGGTGATCCAAAAAAGGAAATAAGGGCACCAAGCAGGCAGCAGATCGAATTGAGGTGAGTGAGGCCGGGGGCAAAAAGGGATATTGGGGGCATGGAAGGGGAGAGAAACAGGGTGGGGCAGGCAGACACAATAATGTAGGAAGTAGACTGATTCTACGTATCCCGCCAAATGAAGGAGAGTGGCTGAAGATGATAGATAAGATTGAGAGAAATGGAAAAAGAGAAGGGGATCGCTGTGGGCCTGATCGGTGGAGAACGACGGAGTTACCTCTTTCTTTGGCTTTGGCTGAATTGAGTTCGATTCGAGATGCGCTTTCGATTTTGAACGATGGGAAAAAGAAAGTGACGTGTGAAGTTTGTAGAGACGATTGGAGAGAATGTGAGTGCAGGGTGCATATAAAGATCAGCGAGGTCAGTATGACGGGGTGTAATCATCAAATCTCCACAATAAAAGCAGAATAGGATGGAAGGGCAAGCAATAGAGATATATGTAGGAAGGGTGTGAACAAAAAAGTCCGTAGAGCAGCAGAAATTGTGTTTGCTGACCTGTCTACAGAATAGGTGAGGAGAGATCCATCTCGGAGGGCTTTTCATGTCCGTCGGGCAATTGAGCAGTGCAGAAAATACGGGGAAGGAGTACAAGAGGGGCTGATGGAACTAGAGGGGGGCATCATATATCTTATTTTCTCTCCATTCGAGCGTGGTTTGTATCTCGGTTCAACCTAGGCAGTACCATTACTGAGATAGGATGGGCATGTGACAGTTGCAAAAGAAGATTGGAAAAGGACCAGCAAGGCCAGGAAGGGGGCGGGAGGGGACTTATATGCTAGGGTCTGACACTCTGTGAGAGTACTCTAGGTTTGAAGTTAGGTTTTTCAATAAAAACTTAAATTTTTGATGTTTGAAAAGAGATTTTTGAAGCTCAATTTGCTAGAAAAGCTTAAAAAACGCTAAAATAGGGTCGAGTGGCTAAGGTTAGGGTAGGTTACAGTAGGTTTAGATGAGTTTAAAACCCATTTGCTACGTCAAGTTTAGAATTGGTTTAGAAACCATGGTCGTACCAGACTCAAACCTTCCAAACCTCTTCAAACCCGTCCTGAAGACGTTTATCCTGTTACCAAGAAAAGCAAGAGCATCGGTCTTTCTCGGATCGGCCACATTGATAGAAATGCAAAGTTTCATACTCGTCTTGTATCATATAAAGATGCTGATGAACAGAGCAAGGCGAGCTATACTATGTTCATGCCAATGCTGATACGACGCTCTAGCTCATACTCTATGCTTGAACGATATAGCGATCAGCGCAATGTTTTTTTGGATTCACACTGCACCAAACATTGATGGCGGCTTATGAATTGAAGATAAAGAATTGAAGCAAGTTGACCGGGCGTTTGAAAAGGAAATTACACCTCTGAAGGAGTCTGTTAAAGTGTGAAAGAATGAAGGCAGCTTTTGTGTTCTTAAGTTTATCTTACATTCGTTGAATAATCGGTTTGTCTGATATTTCTTGGTAAAATGCCAGGTTGTGTTTGCTTTACATCTTCTCTCTATTCATACAAAACTTACAATAAAAGCTATTTGGAACCAGGTTTAGACAAGTTTGGTCAGGTTGGGGGATTAGGTTTACAAACCGACGTCATGAGCGTTTGCGAACCTCAGAGGGCGAATTGACTTTCCTATATATAAAAAGTTATGAGATTTGATTTGAAAAGCTGTGTTATCGTAGAAATAAGGTCAGTTCATCCTAAAAACCTTAAAAAACCACTTTTTAGAGTTGTAGCTAATTAGAGTGATACGTACCCCTAGGGTTTGTAATTAAATTATATTTATTTTTTTTTTAAGTATCATACCCTAGCTTATATGAAGTCATGAATGAAAAGACTTTGCACAAATTCATTATGCTGCCTGTTTATTGGATTTGGACAAGGGGGAGGGACTTGAATAAACATTTATTGCATGCAGTAGAGCTATATCTGATTGATGTGATAAGACCAAGCCTGAATATTCGCGGGAAGACGGGAGCGGGGGAAGGGGTGCGTTCTTTTCTTCCCTTCAGTCTTTTTTCGTCGTTATCTGGTTGCAGCATTCAGACAGCTCAGAGAAATCAATTCAAGGAAGAAGCAGATCGCCTAAGAGCAAGGCATGGGGCAGGGGTACACTGGTTCTGCACGTGGTTTTACGCTTGGTTGGCCCGTAAGGCCCAACCAACGTCTCAGCTCAAAAAGATATCGTTGATTTTTGAGGACGTGGTAGCATTATACTCTCGTTTTCTTCGGGTAGCATCAGATTTGTTCTTTCGATCTATTTTTGTCAGCAACCTCTCTCGGCTGTGTGAGGCTTAAAGATTCGACTAGGCTTTGGTCCGAGCGCAAGTGTGGTATCAGGAAATTCGCGTTCCTTTATTTGCTTTCCAGTCTGTGCGTGTTGTATTACATTCGTGTATTCGTTCATTTTTTGATTCGTTCATGCATGGGGCAGCAGAGGGGGGTGGTACAGGGGTAAGAAGGAAAAAGAAGCTGTTTCTTCGTTTGTGAGCGGAAAAGGGAACGACTCTCAGGGATCTCTTTTCAAATAAGAAAGAGGCAACTACGTGCTTACATTGATTAGAGAGAGAGCTGCTGCTAGACTAAGTTCCATGCACATGTGCAGACATTGGACATAGGTTCGGGTTGCACCTGGTGGAGGGGCATGTGGTGGATAAGTGGTCGACAGCCTCTGGTTTGCAGCGCCTGTTTGCGACTCCCGAGAATTGGAACTCTCGATCTCGTTTTATTTCTTCAATAAATGAGGTCGCTGACCATGTAGTAGCAACACTCAGCCAAAGGCTCGCTCGATCGAGGGTGTGGAGACGGAAGTGGGGGCAGGAAGAAGGAGAAAGAAAGCATGAATAGAAGAAAGAATTAATGTACTGCCTTAGCAATTCTTCGTTCTTTATAGCTCAGGACTGGAGGTTCTGCTCTGTACCACCTAGAGCAGTGGTGAGAGACTTGTGCAGTAAATTAGTCATTGGGCAGCTGGATCGGTCAGAAGGGGACCTTTTCTTTGTGTATCCTCAGGTTTATGCAAATGTAGTAGAGAATTTATTCGTAAAGAATCCTGACTATGTATTGTGTACTCAGTTGATGAAAGAAGAAGCAGTAGAAAAGCTCTTTGGAAAAGGAAAAGGGATTGGGGAGTTAGGGAAGAAAATGGAAAGAAAGTCTCATGGGTGTTATGCATTTGGGCGAGAGATTGTGTGGCTGAAAGTAAAATCGTTCAGAGACGGGCATTTTAGACAGCTCTCTGAACTGAAGTGGCGCCCACTGGTGTCGTACGCGAAACACGTATGGAGAAAGCCCTTTTCGATTGTGTGTTGGTTGTTAAATGGATTGCTTTCCACTTTAAGTCCACATGCGACCTTGTTTTCACCATTTACTTTTATGCGAGACATCGGAAAATTTAATGAGGGGTCGGGAGATATCGAATGCGCCCATTTTACTGCTGTTCAGGGAAGGATGTTACCGTCTGTTTCGCATTTTAGTCAGATCTTCGTTCATGTCGAGGACATTAAGAACTTTTATCCTTTAATTCCCCGAGCATTGGTTCTTCATTTACTTTCTTGTATGTTTGATGAGCTTTGCACATCTCGTCGGTATTCTTTTTTAGTATTGCCTTTTTCTTCTATTGGGGGTGTTCGGATTCATTCTGCCACAATCATGGGGAGAGGAGGGAGAAAGTGGATGCCCAAGGGTCACACTCGGCCTACAGCTTTTCTTTTAACACACGGCCGGTTCCAGAATGCATGGACACTTTCTTTTAACAAAATTCTGGATTTTGTGAAATTGGACTTTGCGACCTGCTTTGTGGCTGTTGGGAATCGTTATATGTGGTAGCGGCAGGGGTTTATACAAGGCTCTCCTCTGTCGCCGGCCCTTGCAAATAGAAGTGCGGCTTTGGTCAAACGTGATTAGGCCACAGCCTGGGGGATTAGCTCCTTGTTGGGCAGTAAGCATGTGGTGCGAAGATGGATGGATGATCGGCTCCTGGTTGCTCGCCTTCCTTTTACTTTAGAAAAAGATCACATATGTGCAAGTCTTCGCAGGGAGGATTTTTATGCTGTTGAATGTGTGCTTGAGGAGCAAAATTTGGATACTTTTCTGTAGTTCGAGCTTCATCCATGCGACTGCTGTATCCGCTTGTTTTTGTTGCCGAAGGACCCTAATCGCTGTCATATATTTTTGCTAGCTGGTAGAGTTAAAGCTCTTCTTCCCGTTCTTTACTACCGTTACGTTGTGGCTTGTACGGCGACTTGATCACCCGCCAAACTTGCTAGAACTGGGACTGGGAAACTAACTTCGCAATACTAAGCCCGGCCGGCATTAATTAAGTGCACTAAGAGAATTAAGTGACAGACTGACAATACAGAGAAAGAAATAATAGACTTACAATACAGAAATAAATAGAAGCATGCCGTACAGTCTTCGTCCATCTGTATCGCTTGAATGGAGTCCTTGGAAGTGAACTCTGACTGGCAGACTTAAGGAGGTAAGGTACGATAAGTCTCCAACTAGACTACATTCTTAGTCTAGGAGGAAATCTGACGTGGTAGTAGCAGAGCCCTGGTCTTCCGCCTCAGGGAGACCCCGCTCTGCTTTTCAACCGTTGTTTGAAGTGCGGGCAGGATGGATCCATCTACTATCACTCTTGAGCTCATTCAGCAGCTTATTCAAACTCAACAGCAGCAACAAGCTGAGATCCAGGCACTGCAGGTCCAAAACGGGCAGTTAACCCAACAGAATGATCAACAGCTGTACCAAGAGCTAATCAACCACCAGCAGACAGTCGTGACAGCACAACAAGGCGCTGCGGGGAACAGCCCCCCAGCGGCTGTGAAGTCAAATTTGAAACTCAAGGAGCCGTTCACGTACGCAGGCAGTCGCAAACAACTCCCAGATTGGCTCCGTACGACAGAGAGATAGCTTCACTTGTCGTGGGCGTCGGAACCCGAGAAATGCGAAGCAGCATGTCAATACCTATCTTGTCCCCTGCAGAGGTAGTACGAGCTCGAAAACCTCTGAACGCCGTTCCAGGGGTGGAAGAATAATTTCAAAGAGAGGATTGGGAAGAAGTTTAAAGACCCAAATGCTCAGACATGTTTGCGAGAGGAAGTCCGAGCGATGAAATGTGGGAACAAGACAGTACAGAAGTATACCGATGACTTCATAGAGAAGGCCATGCAAATTAAGGATGTCACAGAAGCCAACCTGCTGCACGACTACCTCAGGGGATTGCCAACTGACATTCGTCTCGCTGTGAAGCGTCGGGGAGTCATGGGAATTGAGGCCGTCATGACAGTGGCGGACGAGGAAGACCAATTGATCAGAGGCGAGCGCGCCGATGGGGGCGGGCATACGGTGCAACAGCGCAACACGGATGGGCCTACACCGATGGAAATAGATAGATTGTCGCGCTTATACGCGCTGTCGCACGAGTAGGTGCAGAGGCACATCAGAGAAGACAGATGTTTCAACTGCCACCAATAGGGCTACCAGGCGAACAGGTGCCCAAAGTCCAACAACCGTCTCCTCCCCCAGCAGTACCGAAACTTCCCATACCAGTCATTTCAGCAGCAATAACAGCAGCATCGGAATGCCCCTCTCCGTCCTGACAATCGGAATTTCAGGCACATGGGGGTCGGCAGCCCTTTTATGCAACCTCAGGGTCCAGTGGTGCCCTTAGGTCTTGCACCTTCGCCCATGCAGTACCAGCAGATGTGGCAGCCTGCCACACGCCCAGTCACTGACTTCCCGCCGGGGTTGTGGGGGTCGTAACGGCAGAATCAGAATGCAGGCATGCAGAACGGCTACTCGTTTTGCAGATACTACTCCACGAAGACCTCCCGCGCACCAGAGAAGCTCATCCGCTTCCATGGTCGGTTGACAGGGGTCCCTGTTCGCTGTCTGTACGATCCTGGGGCAGATTCCAACTTCCTTTCCCATTCCGTAGCCGAGTCGAACCGCTTCATTCTCTGGGATCTCGATGAACCGACCGTATACAAGGGTGGGTTGAACGGGGGACCGCAGCTTCCGATTTCTCAGGAGGTCAAAGGCCTTCCCCTCTGCATCCAGGGCTTCAGCGCGCCTCTGGATCTCACAGTAGTCGATCTGGACGATGATTACGATATTGTGTTGGGGATGCCCTTCTGTGAGGAGTATATTTCTATCCCTCATTACCGTGAGAAGGCCCTCACGATCCCCGCGTGTGAGTCACCGACCGGGAGAGACTTGCTCCTGCTTGACAGCGAGGAGTACCCAGCAGAAGGGGAGGGGGAGGATTTTTTTAGCTAGAGAGAACTCCGTCGGCTGATGAAGAGACCCAGTTCCCATGTGCATCTGTTCCGCCTCGAAGCAGTGCGGAAGGGGGGGGTGAGTGATATGTTGGGGGTGCATTCCCTGCAGTCTGCCGGTAAGCCCGGAGACCCACCGCCCTTTTTATCTTTCCCTCCTGACCATCCCATCAATTCTTCGACCTACACAGGATTCCGAAGCACCTTCAGAGCAAAGAAGTCCCACCCAGCGTCCGACCGGTTCTCGAAAAACATTTTGATCGGTTCCCAGACAAGCTCCCGGGTCTCCCGCCCCACCGAAAGATTGAGTGTGAGATCAAGCTCGAGGCAGGGCACTCTCTTCCTGCGAGAGCACCCTACCGACTGTCATATGGTCAGCTTGACGAACTGAGACGGCAATTGGACTCATACCTCGAGAAAGGGCACATCCGCCCTTCGACAAGTCTATATGCTGCGCCAGTCCTGTTTGTGCAAAAGGCAGACGGGATGCAACGGATGTGCATCGACTTCACGGGACTTAACAAGATCACAGTCCGCGACAAATTCCCCATTCCTCACCCAGAGGAGCTGCTGAGTCGCCTCTATGGCGCAAAATTTTTTTTGTCTCTAGACTTACGGCAATACTTCCATCAGACAAGGATCAAGGAGGGAGACGAGGAGAAGACGGCATTCATCACAAAGTACGGCAGTTTTGAATGGCTGGTAATGCCGTTTGGCTTGTGTAACGCACCTTCCATCAGCATGCGTCTCATCACGGATGTGCTCAGACCACTCCTTAACAAGTGTGTTGTTGTGTTTATTGATGATGTTCTTGTTTTCAGCCGCACTCCGGAGGAGCATATCGAGCACATCAACCAAGTCCTTTCCCTTTTGAGGGAACACCAGCTCTACGTCAAGGTCTCTAAATGCACATGGCTTCGGATAGAGGCGAAATTTTTGGGGTTGGTGGTTGATGAGAAGGGGGTCAGACCAAGCCATGAGAAAATACAAGGGCTCACTAAGTTCGTACAACCCACAGACCGCACTTTTCTGCGCTAGTTTCTGGGACTGGCCAATTGGTTCCACCAGTTTATCCCGAGGTTCTCATTTCTTGCGGGGCCTCTCACATTCCTCTTCCAAGGGAATGTCCCCTTTGAATGGAAGACTGCACAGTCGCGTGTGTTTGCTGAGCTGAAGAAGGCAGTACAGGAGCATGCCACCCTTGCTCTCCCCGATCCTAGCAAGCCAGTCATTCTGGTGCCCGACGCACCGCAGTCTGCAGGAGCCATTGGGGCTGTCGCCCTCCAGAAGGACTGTGCAACCGGGAGATACTGCCCCCTCACTTTCGGCTCCCACCGTCTGACATCTACGGAAGCCAAGTACCCCGTCCGAGAGTTGGAATTTCTAGCGATTATGCATTTCGCAAAGGTGTGGAGACACTTCCTGTCTTCAGACTCCGAAATATGGACCGATCACCAGAACCTCACAAATTTCAGCCACCGATCATTCGAATTTTGCTCCCTGCGACTCCGACGCTGGATTAAGTTCATGTAGGAGCTAGGCATCACTCCAAAATATATCCCAGGGAGAGCAAACATTGTGGCAGACGCCCTTTCCCGAAACCCTCCTGCCGCACGGCAGCTCGTGCCATCTCCTGCCGAGGTTTCTCGTATGGGTCACGCTCAGTGTCTGCCTGTACGTCCCAGGCCTCTGCCAGAGGCTATTCCGGTGTCTATCCAGCCCGTTGGGTCTTTGGGGGCAGAGTACGCTGATCTGCCCGATTTGGTTCCTGAGATTGAGGAGAGCCAGACTCTAGTTAGGGAGGGAGATGGGCAGCAGTCTCGGGTAAGGATGGAGTTGCAGAGTTTGACGGTCTCCACCACACAGTCACAGGCATTCCTTGATGCCTGCAGGGGGGGATACTCAGCCAATCCCTTCTTCCACCCTGTCCTTCAACATCTGTCACAGCAGCACCCACCTGCCCCCACCCCTGATTTTGCCCTTCATTTGCGAGGCATGTCGATTCGTGCCGGTCTTCTGTATTTTGAGGGGAATCGTCTCTGTGTCCCTAGATCTCAGCAGGGGACTGTGATGGCTGGGGTGCACTCCCCTCCGCACGCTGCTCACTTTGGGATGGGGAAGACCTATCGGAAGGTAGCGTCATTGTACTACTGGCCCAAGATGTGGAGGTCAGTCGCTTCTTTTGTTCGCGCGTGCGATCGGTGTCAGAGAAGCAAGGGTCCCACTGCGGCCCGCCCTGGGCTCCTGCAGCCCCTCCCTATCCCTTCACGCCCTTGGGAGTCGACTTGCATTGACCGCCTTACTGATTTGCCGCCTTCCGTTGATAAAGGGTTTGATGCGATTCTTGTGGTGCTTTCAAATTGCCGGCTCATCAAGGCAGTCGTCTTGATTCCCACTCACAGCACAGTGGGAGCAGAGCAGACCGCGTGAATCTACCGCCAGCACGTTTCGTGCAAGAAGGGCTTCCAGCGTCATATCGTCTGCGACCGTGACCCCCATTTTGTCGCCCGCTTTTGGTAGACCCTCCATGCCTCCAGCGGCTCAGAAGTTGATTTCACGACTACATCGCACCACGACACAGCAGGTGCCGCAGAGAGAATGAATCGCACCCTCGAGGAGGCTTTGCGGTATCTGGTAGACACAAAGCACTCCCGGTGGTCTGAATTTCTGTGTGATGTGGAGTTTGCATACAACTCCTCTGTCCATGAGGGGACTGGTTTTGCACCCCTCACTCTTGATGGTGGGAAGTCCCCGCTCATCCCCCCTGCGCTCAATCTCCCAGTCTCAGTCAAACCTTTTTTTGATGCAAGGGAATTTCTGGAGGAGCACAGCCAGATGATCGCTGCAGTGAGACATTCACTCCACTCAGCCTAACAAGTCATGACCCGAAACGCCAATCGCTGTCGGCGTCCCGCCGAGAACATCCGAGTAGGAGATTACGTCCTGGTGCACCACACGTGGTGGCCATGTCCTGTGGGGAAGGGGGAGGAATATGCCAAGAAGCTTGATTTAATTTGGTTCGGTCCGTTCAAAGTCGAGACCGTTCTGCCTCGAGACAATCTGGAGGTTGTTTTGCTTGCTGGGAGCAGGAAGCACCCTATCATTCACACATTGTTGTGCAAGCCTTACCATCAGCCAAGTGGAGAGACTCGCCCCCCGTCTGTCCGCATGCCCGCCTGGGCCGAGGAGGAGTATGAAGTCGAGAAAATCCTTGCAGTCTGAGGGAGGGGTAAAGCCAAGCAGTACAAGGTTCTCTGGAGGGGATACCCATTGGAAGACGCATCATGGGAGCCCCTGTCGTCATTGAAGAATACAAAACAAGCGATTATCAATTTTCATGCTTCGGCCTGAGTGAGGCGCACAAGCCATGGGGGGGGGAGAAGGCACGTTACGTTGTGGCTTGTACGGCGACTTAATCACCTGCCAAACTTGCTAGAACTGGGACTAGGAAACTAACTTCGCAATACTAAGCCCGGCCGGCATTAATTAAGTGCACTAAGAGAATTAAGTGACAGACTGATAATACAGAGAAAGAAATAATAGACTTGCAATACAGAAATAAATAGAAGTATGCTGTACAGTCTTCGTCTATCTGTATCGCTTGAATGGAGTCCTTGGAAGTGAACTCTAACTGACAGACTTAAGGAGGTAAGGTACGATAAGTCTCCAACTAGACTACATTCTTAGTCTAGGAGGAAATCTGACGGCTACGCTCATGCGCGATCAGCTGTTCCTGCACATCGTCTTCTTGACACTTTGCGTTCTCATATTTTGCGTGCATTTCTTTTTTTATTATGTCCTGATTCTTTGTTTGTTACAGTTTTTTGTGGTGTATGGAAAGAATTGCAGCAGTGCGGTTTTCTTTTGCGTGACATCCGTCGCATCACTTTTGGTTTACTTTTAGCAGCTGGTCTTGGTCACCTTTGCGATCGGCTTTGAAGGAGAGAATTTGAGTTTTGTAGCTGTACTTAGGGTGGCTACAATTTTATATCGTTTGGCGCATGGTGAAGGGCGGGCGTGTACCATGCGCCTCTGTTTTGCTTTCGTCCGTGGCGTGTCATGCATTTGTTTTTGTGGCATTGGCATGCATTTGTATGAGTTAGCATACATAGGCCATCTGAGATTAATGTGCACTTTGCCTATAATTTTGATAATTCGCATGCAGGCCCTTTGGATCGAAACCGCTTGATCTTCTCGCTTCCTCCAGAGGATGTTGAAAGCTGACACTCCACAAACGTCTGACAGGGTGCATGGAAGTCAGAAAATACAGTTGATCAATGCAATTAAATAAGTAAGTAAGTAGAATATAATATATTTTGATAATACTCATATTATTGTAGTAGAACATTGCTATAACACTAGTGACCATGTTTGATTTGATTTGATTTGATTTGAGGTAGGGCTTAAGCTCAAATCAAATATCCAGTCAGGGAAGACCTAGTGTTTAAAGACCTATCAAATACGATCAAATATTTGATCAATATGACTTTCAACCTCAAATATGAAGGTCCCGAAAAAACTTTTGCAAGTACCGATCCGTCACGCATGCTGATTCAAATAAAAAAACCTAAATCTTGATGGTTTGCTCTCAAAAAAAAAACGTTTTGAGCTGCACTGAAATTGACGTTTCACCCCTTTTTACTTCATGCAGAGGTAAACCGATCAGCTGAACGTTTTCCCGAACAGCTGTGTT
>JAHBMJ010000972.1:0-34623 GCA_018398765.1 Chromera velia | reverse complement strand
TGACAAGCATGGGACGTTTGGGGTCCTCGCTGTCTCTGACGAGCTTTGCGATGCTGGGGTCGTCGCTTTCTGTCGCGAGCTTCGGTCGCTTTGGAAGTGGACTTACGGTTAATGGCAATCTGTACGTAACCGGCAACATCTCCTACGGAGGTGGGTTCTATTTAATCTCAGAAGCGTGCGTTTCCTGGTTTCTGTTGGTGTCATCTTTCCTAATGTTGAGCTTGATGTGTATTCTCTCGTTCGGTGGGCACAATCGTTTGAATCATGCGCCTCTGGCCATTTTTGTCTTAGAAAAGGGGTAAAGGAGAGAAACTGGTCTGAGCCCTTTGGCTTAATTTACTTGGTGCCTGCTCAATCGACTTCTACATTCCACACTGCGGGTCTGTTCAGGAAATAGAGATATCTCTAAATGGAACGAAATCTCCCTTCTGACGATCGATGTATTTTTCATTTCTTTTGTTTGTTGATCCTCCCTGCCTGCCTGCCTGCCTGCTGGAGAGCATGTATGTGTGCCTGCCTGCAGGAACATTGCAAGACGGGACGAACACTTCTTGCGGGACTTTTGGGTCTTCAAGTTGTGCTTCCGACAGGTCGGTCGGTTGGCTTGTTGGCTCCTCTTGTTTGCTGTACTGCTTCTGATAAAGGCAAGAGAACTTTTAGCTTCCAACAGAAACTTCAGATCTCACAAGAAGTTCATCACAGTAAGGCTGCCCTTCTTTCTGAACAAAGGGAAGAGAGTCCAGGGAATTTTTTTCTCTGTCAAAAGTTCGGTGTGGTTGCGGGAGGCTTGTGCGTCTTGCAGGCATGAGTGTTGCATGGATACGCTCCCTCTGTTTCTCCTTTCCTCTCTCTTCTTCATGCACTCCACTTTCATTCCTTCCCTTGCGTTTCATTTTGTTTGTGTATGTCGATCGCAGGCGTCTGAAGCATGCGATCCGCAATCTGAAGGAATGGAGAAGGTCGGTCGAAATGACAGCAGGTGTTACGTTCCATCCCTTTTTTTTCCTCGTCAAAAGTCACATTCAATGCGGAGTTCTGTGCATGACGGCATCATTCTTTTGCCTCCGGATCTCTTTGACTGTGGATTGGCGAATCAGTATGTGTCTGTTTGCCTGTCGATTTACCTGTGTGAATCTCTCTTTCCCCTGTCTCTTTGTGTCTTTCGTCCTCTTCATCTTTGTGCGACTCTTCGCCTTCCCGTCCGGGCATTTGTGGGTTTGTGAGTGCATAGCAGCCTCTGCTCTCCGAAAGACGTTCACTTCACGACTGCCTCTTTTGTGATGCATTGCAGCGACGACTGGCAGAACGTGTCTTCCTCCTCTTCCATGCGGAAGGAGGGACCAAGTCCGGTCCACCAAGAGGATCGGAGTCAATCAGAAGGGGCGCTCCTGAGGTCAGTCAGTTGGTGGGACAAAGCGGACGTGCTTCTGCGCTTTTTTTTTTGAACTCATCACTTCCACATCATTCTTTGACACGCTTCTCATGTTCAAGGTAGCACCGACAAAGCCGAAAGTTCCTTTCCTGTCTTCTCTGGCTGCATTCTTCGTATGCTCAACTCCAAAACTCTCTCTTTCTCTCTCTTTCTCTCTCTCTCTCTCTCTCTCTCTCTCTGTGTGTGTGTGTCTCTCTCTGTCTGTCTGTCTGTCTCTCTGTCTCTCTGTCTTTCTGTCTCTCTCTCTCTCTCTCTCTCTGTGTGTGTGTGTGTGTGTGTGTGTGTGTGTGTCTGTACGGCACTGGTTACTTTTTCTTTTTGTTCTTTTTCTGGTCTCCTGTACGGGTCCGTTTGCAATTGTGTCCTCCATTCCTTCGTGACTTGCTTGTTCATTCATTCTTCTCTCCGGGATGGATCGAACAGTCAGGGTCAAAATACGAATGTTTTTCGTGGTGCTGTCCTTTTTGTGCCGTTGCAGGTATTCTCCCAAAGTGCAACCTTTCAGGAGCCCCGAAGAAGAAACTCAGAAACTTCGTCGGCTTCAGTCTTCAGACCTTCAGCAAGTCAGTTGACATCCGTGAAATCTGCTTTTGCCTATTTCTGTGGACAGACTTATCTGAATGGAATGTTGCACATTCAGACAGTCTACGATGGCGACTCGACATAACTCACATTCCATGCGCCTTTTGTTTGTGTGCAGGATCGCGGAGATCTTCTGGCAAGGGCTGGCGGAGAGTCCTCTTCTGACCCCTTGAGCCGAGAAACGGTGGAGGGCAGACAGACACAAAGGGGACCTGCCAGCAGCATCTCAGACGTTCTCGAGAGGTGTGTTTCTTTTCTGCTAAGAGACAAGACCTGCTCTCCTTGGTTGCATGATTGGGTTTGTTTGTGATAAGCTGATATGGTATCTTTTTAACGTCTGTTTTGTATCCTCTTGTCCTCTGCCATCTGGAACTTTCATTACCTCGAGACTGAATCCATCCTCGCCCACCCTCACCCCTTCATTCCCTTGATTCTCTCCTGTGCAGATTGGAACCGGTTGCCTTCCGTTGGAGGGAAGGAACGAACGAGGCAAGCATAGAGACGGTCGGTTTGAGGGCCTGCGGCGCTCAAATGGTTTTCTCGAGTGAATCTATAGAACCTCTTTTCCTTCTCTCGTTGACTTCCTTTTGGGATGCGTGGTTCATGCATACACCTGTCTGGTTTGATTTGAGAAGTTACTTTTTCACATTTCCTTTCCGCGTATTCTTGGCACAACCCAAGCACATGGGATTGCAGTCACGTGACACAGACAGATCACATCACCGCCTTTTTGCACATTCCGTTCCCTTCTTTTCTCTTTTTGGCGTTTGCTTGCTTCCTCCTTTTGTCCCTTTTCTCAAGATGCAGCTTCGAGGAGAAAACTTCGGCTTCATCGCACAGGTCTGTCTTTTTCTCTGCAGTCATTTTTAGGGAGGAGTTGTTTCTGTCTGAGTTGTTGTCCAGTCCTTGCACCCGTCCTTCGTTTTGCCTTCCAATCTTTCTACCAATTATCCCACTTTTCCTAGACTCCGTTGGTGTCTTGCTTTCTTTTCATGAGTCAGCCCCCTCACTCTGTCTTGTCGTCTCTGGTTGGCCCTGCTGAGGGTGACTCAGTCCGTCGTCCGCTATGTTTCTCTTTGAAGTGCCATGTTGCTTTGAATTTGGTATTCAGGTACGTTTCTGTCGGTCTCTTTTCTCTGCAGGAAGTGCGCGAAGTCCTCCCGTCTCTCGTCTCCGAAAATCACGAAGGCAAACTTCGACTGCGTTATCAGGTCAGTATTTTGCACAGAGAAAGGGGAGTATTTTTTTCTATCAGAGTGTTACGCCGATTCTCTGTTTTTGGTCAATTATCATACGTGCTTTCTCTCAAAGTGTGGACGCCCAGCCGTCTGTTTTTTCATTCCTCCGACCGTTTCAATGAAAGGCTTACCGGCAGTCGGTACAGCAGCTTCGCGCACAGAGAATTTTCTGCAAGCTGAGATCAACACATTGTGTAGAATGGACAAATTCAGATTGTAAATTCTTCTGTTGCCTTCAGGACTTTTCTGCCATCGCTGTCGCCGGGCTGAAGGAACAACGCCGGGAGCTCGAGAGGCAGCAGAAAGAGATCGATACGCAGAAGACACAAATGGAGGATCGCAAGAAGGAACTGGATGAGCAGAAGAAGGCACTCGCGGAGGAAAAGGAAGCAGTGCGAAAGGAACTCGCACAGCAAAAGAAGGCACTCGAGGAGCAGAGCCAGGAGCTGGCTGCCATTCGGTCTCTTCTCCTGTCTCAGGGAGGGTATGCGAAGAGTTCCCTCGTTGTCTCTCGAGAGAGGCCAGCGAAATCAATCGAAGAGGAAAGGATACGAGGGGAAAGCGAGAAGGAAACTGTACAGACGGTCGGACATCAAGGAGAAAACAGAGAGTCAATAGAAACATATGAAGGCGAGGGGGGGTCTCTGGGAGTGACACAAGCGTCAACTTCCACTAGCTCTCCTTCCCAGGAAGTCCTCCAAGCAGAAGACTCCTCTGCTTCTGTTTTTGATCGTTTGCCTTCTCACTCCTCTCAACAGGAGCGGACATGGTTGCTTCTCTCTGACCCTGTACGTCGTGAAATGATCAATCTAGAGAGACCAAACGGACTTGAAGGGGGTGTCGTCTTCGAAAGGGGTGGGGTACAGGGGGGTAGAGGGGAAGACGATTTGATACGTAGTCGGGGCGAGAAGGGGGTGGAGGAAGAAGGGGACCTCCGTGAGAGGTTCTCAGAAGAACAATGGACGTCGGGGGATTCTCGCTTCTCAGAATCACGAGGGAGAGCGGGAGAAGAGGAGAGAGCACCTCCGGAGCCGCCTTTGACATTGCTCGAATGATGTCACGAGCAGAGAGGCCATGAGGGGGTGCGTGCGTGTTCTGTGTTTGAATGAATGAATGAATGACTGGGGTACTGTATAGATCTTTGTGAGTTGACATTCGCTGACCGGGACTTCTTGCCTGGAGAGAAGCGAACAAGGATGTAAAGAGAGGGAGTGAAGGGGGGAAGAGAAGAGGAAGGGTCGTTTTGTTGAGATGCAACGCCTCACTGACAGACTGGCCGATTGACCGACCACTGATGTGCGTGTGAAAAGAATCCGCTTTCCCGTCGGTACAGTAAAGACCGCCCACGTGTTAGACTTCATCCTTAACTGTTTGTGTGTCCGTCCGTTCGTTTTTTGACTTTCTCTTCCTTTTCTCTTCTGTGCACAACAGCGGACGACCAGTCGTTCTTCGCTTGTGCTTGTGCAGATTCACCAAATTAATTCATGTTTGTGAAATGACCTAATTAAATGAGTGCATGGAAAGAGAGAACGAGTTGTTCTGTTTAAACAGTCAGGAAAGGACAGGAAGAAAGCGACATGCAATTTTACAATGAAATGCCCTCAGCCCGTCGTTGCATTTTGTAGAGTGACGATGTCGGTATGCGGGGTGGGTGTTAGAGACGGGTCGCTTTTCTTCTCCTCTCTTCTCTTCTCTTCTCTTCTCTGGATTCCTGTGATCCAGCAACCAAAGTTGTGCGTGTCCTTTGTCACTCTTTTGTTTTTCGTTTGTGTCTGTTCGTGTGTCCCAAAATTCTGAATTCATTAGCTCGGCACTGCTCAACCTGAAAGGCGGACAGGCTTCTTCGCGTGGGCCGACTGGCGTGTGTTATATTCGTGAGCGACAGTTGTTTGTTCGGCAGCAGATGGATGGATGATTTGTTCGATCGGTGTGTGAGATACAGCGTGTGCGAAGGAATCAGCGTGTCTGTCATCTCCTTGCGTCGGTGTGTTATAATTCAAGTGCGCGTGTATGTTCGTCACCGTTGAGGAAACGACAGGATTTTGAGAACCGATCTTGCACTTCCTTGCTCGGATAAATTCATTCGAAAAGGGTGCCGACAGGCAGCCAGTACTGTATCGTTTGTAATTCGTACAGAAAGGAGCAAGAGGGGCAGGAGAAGACAGGTTGTGGTTGCAAAGTTTTCCACGTTGGTCGGTCAGTTGGTCAGTGGAGAGCGCCTCGGTCAGTAGAAGAGTCTTCATGGTGCATGCAAATGCCGGCCAGCCGGATGAACAGAGCCGCGAAAGAAAAAGAATCGCGCTGCTTCTCTTCAGTTATCTAATCTAATCGAATTCAATGAAGTACTCAGCTGTGCTCTGTGTTGCTGGAGTTTTTTGAAACTAATAAACAGCCAGAACCTTTATGATTCTAGTTATGATTCGGAGAATGAGTGGACAAAACCATCCAATGAATGAATGCCCAAGTAAATGACATCATTGTATGAACAGCTTCAAAACAATTAAGCAAACAATTAATCTGACTTAATCCTATAGAGGACAACATAGGCTAGAACGTATACAGGATAAGAATAATTTTAAAGAGGTGTCTGAGATGTTTCTTTAACTTAACGAGTTTAGCTAGCTAGCTTCTAGGCTAGCTTTAGAGTGAATCTAAAACCAGAAATGGAGCTAGACTTATATATTGTACCTTTAAATATATTAAGTTGCTTCGAGGTTTGCTCAGCTAGTTGCTCACTAGAATACTTAGCCTTTCTCTTCTTCTCTCATTCCGTAATAGGGGGCTTTATCATGTTTGAGAGCGTGTCACTTTCGGTTTTTAGGCTGAAATTTCAACTTGTTACTTAACATATTTAGCCTAGTATTCAGCAAAAAAATGTCTGATATATGGATTTCGATCTGGTTGTTCAATCCTTCTCGCCCTCCTCTATGGGGCAGAGACGTACGTGGGCAGCTTGAAGAGACCAGATCGGGAAGTTGGAGTCGTGATGTATGGCGCGCATGAGGCATGTGATGAACCAGCCTCGTCAGGAGCGCACTCCTGACATCGCCATCCATCGTACGTTTGGATTACGCACGATTGAGAGCACTGTCAGACTCGCCAGACTCCGGTGGCTGGGGCATGTTGGGAGGATGGGGGGAGAGCGTCTTCCCCGTCAGTTGTTCTTTGGGCATCTCTAAGGAGAGCGCCCCCTTAGTCAACCCCTCCTTCGTTGGAGCGACTGTGTCCTCTCTGATTTCTGCCTTCTGGAAATCAATGAGGCCGAGTGGCAGACGCTTGCCTCTCATAGGGGCAGGTGGAGGGCGTTGATTCAAGATGGGGTGAAAAAGGTAGAGGAGAGAGCAGCAGAAGAAAAAAAAAGGAAAAGGGAGGTGAGAAAGGGGCAGAGAGATAGAGATGCGAAGTGTGCGGTATGTGGACGAACGTTCTCCACCCTCTATGGGCTTCGCATTTATATTAGCAAAGCACACAAAGACCTCGCCCCCAGACAGCTAGAGCAGCCAAAGAAGACAGTCGCAGAAAAGAAGGAAAGCTGGGTTCAGGGCTGTCAGGTAAACGAAATTCTTAGGAAGTACAAGCAGGGAAGAGGATGGTGTTATGAGGTGGTATGGCATGGTTGGCAGTCAACATCACATGAAGCAGCCTCGCTCATGCGCAAGCACACCCTGCCAAAAGTGGAAGAGTTTGAGAAGAAATGTAGTTGTCAAGCTAGTTTGCCAAATGTTGCCGAGTGAGAATCCATTTTTAACAATCTGCCTTGCATGTTGTGACTTGCCGAACGCTAGACGCCTACTATGGGCCGATGGCGATGGCGTATAATAATGATAATGATGAGTTTCCTATGACTAATGGCATTGACTATGACTATGATGCGCTATCGTTATCTATATCCAGATCTAGCTGGGTACTTCTAACGTTAGGCAGGGGAAACTTGTTATTTTTTAGGAATCAGACTAGGATGCCACGCTACACTGTGACTGGCATACTGGCACTGTTTGTCAGTGAATGAACCCTCCTCATCAATGCATACATGATGGAGTCTTTGAATCCTGCTGATGAGACCTTTCGTAATTAAGGTTGAAACAGCTGTACAGGAAGTGTAAAGACATACACATTGTGTATACAGACTTTTGAATAGCCCTATATACAGTGACTCAGAAACAGATGGAAGAGATCTACCATATCACTCTCAGAGACTCTCTCACTAGAAGACTTTAAAACATAAGCTAGTCTAGAAGCTACTTTCTTAAATATTTTCAAATCTTCATCCCTTTTGGTTTTTATCCTAGTTTTCATCTTTTTTCATTGTTTCTAATTGTTTCCGCTTAGTTTAATGCTAATTTTAATATCGAAGTGTGATCTGAACTATTGTCTTCTAAATAAATGTGCATATGTCAGTAGCCATATATTGCCTATAGTAGACGTGTTATGTGTTGCACTAGTGTTCACTGCTCACTGCTCATGCACCCAGATCTAGACTTAGGTTTTCACCTAGGTTTTTACCCGTTCTAACTATAGTTTAAACTGCAACTATCAAATTAATAATTGTTTATTCATCATATATAGGCCGCATGTGTGCAACAAAGCTAGGCGACGCACAGTGGTAAAAAAAAAAAAATAGACTTTTCCAGATTTTTTTTTCTTTTTTTCTACGAAGGATTTCCTAGAGCACCTCTAGGAGCACCTAGAGGAGCACCTTTTAGAAGTACTTTTAAACTAACTTCCTCGCAAACTTATTACTCACCTCAAAGTTTTAAACATCTTTCAACCCTAGTTTCAACTCTTAAACCCTAGGCGACGCACAGTGGTAAAAAAAAAAAAATAGACCTTTCCAGATTTTTTTTTTTCTTTTTTTCTACGAAGGATTTCCTAGAGCACCTCTAGGAGCACCTAGAGGAGCACCTTTTAGAAGTACTTTTAAACTAACTTCCTCGCAAACTTATTACTCACCTCAAAGTTTTAAACATCTTTCAACCCTAGTTTCAACTCTTAAACCCTAGGCGACGCACAGTGGTAAAAAAAAAAAAATAGACCTTTCCAGATTTTTTTTTTTCTTTTTTTCTACGAAGGATTTCCTAGAGCACCTAGAGGAACACCTAGAGGAGCACCTTTTAGAAGTACTTTTAAACTAACTTCCTCACGAACTTATTACTCACCCCAAAGTTTTAAACATCTTTCAACCCTAGTTTCAACCCTAGTTCTAGTCCTGGTTGTTATTGTACGTTTGTCTCTACTAGTGTCTCTACGAGGGAGACAGAGGGAGTGACCCGGTCCGTCGTTTCACTATTCATGCTAATTGAAAAATGAATGAAGTCTGCGTATATGGCACTGCACGCAGCGACCATCGCAAAAAAGGATTACAGCGACGAAGGTGAGTGGGCGGGCGAAGGGAAAAGGGGGCTCTCTTTTGTCCTATACGAAGAGTGACAAGAAGGATGGATGCATGGATACAGACAGAAGAGCAGACAGAAGAGAAGTTCTTTGACTGGCTCTTCGATATCTAGGACGATATACATTTTGAAGCTCTGGTCAAAGCTAGTTTTGGTCAATCCTTTTAAGCGTCTACCAAGCTAAAAGTGAAACTGGAATCCTAGATATGATTCAAACTCTAGTTGAAGCTAGTCATTTAACCTTTATTTTTTTTTACATATACAATAAAATTTTAAATTAAAAAAAAAAAAAGAATAGACTCGGACGTTTTCAGTTTTTTTTTTTTTTAACCACTGTGCATCACCTAGTTTCAACCCTAGTTCTAGTCCTAGTTGTTATTATATGTTTGTCTCTACTAGTGTCTCTACTAGTGTCTTCACCATTCCATCATCAACTTTGTTGAACATGGACCAACCGATCTTTTTTCCCTTGTTCAACTGCACTGTCACCAGATATGATTCAAACTCTAGTTGAAAGCTTGAAGCTAGTCATTTAACCTTTATTTTTTTTTATATACCCTATAAAACTTTTACTAAATATGACTAAATATGAATAAATATTATAATATTTTGAAAATATGATATAAATATGAGTAAAATATGAATAATTTTTTATATGAACTATAAAGCATGCAGAGCCGAAAAGTGGTTTGTACTAGTATAGTTCAGTTTTGATCAGAAAACACGTTTAGCTACCCAGATTGGTCGTATACAATATTAAAAAAATTTTAGAGCACGATGAATTTTTTAGTGAATCAACTCGTAAATGTCCATTCACTATTTTTTTCTTAAGTAATTTTTCATGATTAAATTATGACTGAACTTAAAATATTTTTTTAAACATATTTTCAGATAAAAGATGCCAAATGAGTCTGTTAACTACCATCTCTAACGAGAAGAGTATTTTATGATTTTTTTGAAAATGGTATACTCCTTATATGTGCAAACATATAAACATATGAAGAAATATATATATATATGTTGGGCCTCCCCGTTGCGCGACCGGGACCGGGGTGCGCGCGTGAGCGCGGCGCTAGCTTCCCGCGAATGCACGGGGCCGATCAGGGCCCGTTGCACGCAGCGTTCTATGCAGCGTGTACAGTGAAAGACCCCGGCATGCATGCTCCAAGGCCACTCATGCAGACAAAGATATATGCAGACGTACAGATTCGTACAGATGAAAGAACTGTGTCACAGGGTGTTAGTGCTTTTGTGTCAATCCACCAAGACAGGGCAAATGGACAGTAGGATCGTCTTTCTATAGTGTTGTCTCTTCGTTTTGTACCGCCTAGTAGGAGCTTCAAAAGCAACTGCATCGACCAAGATGTCAACATGTGCGAACTGAGATTTGGAAAGGTCAGTCACAACTGAGGTGATGGATGGATGGAGTGAGTGAGGGATCGATGGATGCATGCATAGAATGATGGAGTGAAGAGGGATGGATGAGTGGATGGAGTGAGAGAGGGATGGAGTGAGTGAGGGATGGATGGATGGATGGATGGATGGAGTGAGAGAGTGGCTGGGGGATGGATGGATGGATGGATGGATAGATATATAGATGCTATTGGATGGATAAATCCATGGATGGATGAAGTGAGTGAGGGATGGATGGATGGAGTGATAGAGTGAGTGAGGGATGGATTAATTGATGGAGTGAGTGAGGGATGGATTGATGGAGTGAGTGAGGGATTGATGGATGGAGTGATGGAGTGAGGAAGGATAGAGTGATGGAGTGATGAGGGATGGATGGATGGGTGGATGGAGTGAGGGAGTGACTGAGGGATGGATGGATGGATGGATGGATTGATGGATTGATGGATGGAGTGATCGAGTGAGGATGGATGGATGGATGGATGGATGGATGGATGGATGGATGGAGTGATCGAGTGAGGAGGGATAGATGAATGGATAGATGGATGGATTGATGGGTTGATGGATAGAGTGATCGAGTGAAGAGGGATGGATGGATGGATGGATGGATGGATGAAGTTTTGCATCCTTGGATTTAAATGCAAAAAAGAGAGAAGTGTTGGGTGGAGATACGCTCAGATACCTGGTTGGCACAGCGCAGTGCCCTAAAAAACCTCCGATCCCTTCTGTTGATTCTGAGCTCATCGAAGATCTGATTTGTGTGTACAAGGATACCTTTCCCGATTAAGAGTAGAAGAACACGTACGTCAGCTTTCTGTTTTCAGAGCCTCCGTTTTTTTTTTTTTTCCTCACGTCTATATCTCTTGCGCTATCCCAACTTTGTCTGCTCCCACCCCCTCCTTTTTTTGCTTGTTTTTGCTACCTGATCTTCGATGACGCAGTTGTTTATCTATATAGGTTGGCCAGGTTTGTACCTTCATTTTTTTTTCTCTTTGCAGGTGGGCCAAGGTAAAGCCTACAGACGCAGGTGTGGAGAAAACACACAAGACGATCAGTCCCCTCAACGAGGCCCTAGAAGTTGTCTTCGGTGATTTATCCAAGCACACAGTCACCAATAAGGCCGGAGAGAGAGTCACTGTCTCAGTCACGTTCCTCCATCACTTTATGACCTCTTTGAATAACAGAATTAATCGGATACGCGGAAGGAGAGGCATGAAGGGCCGCTGAAGAGGCCACTGCTAGGGTGGCCGCTGCTGGAGCCGCTGCTATAGGTAGGAGGGGGAGAGTGCAGGAAGAGGATGCCGAAATGGAAGACGTTCAGGATGAGAGGGGGGACGGAAGGTACCACTCCGAGAAAGGTTGGCCCATTGGCAGCCATTGGGGGGGGCAAAGAGGTCATCCCCCTCCTCATTATCATGGTCAAAATAAGATAGAATTTCATAAAAATGATATTATTTACTCAATATTTTATTTTATACGCCCTAAGTCGGTGCGCTAGATGAATTAAAAGTTCCAGTCTTCGTAAATTGCCCCAAAAACGTCCTAAAACTTATAATTCTTTCATAAAAAAATGGTTTTTAAAATATGATAAAATATGACTAAATATGAGGGAAATTAGTGACAAAATTCACTAGAAAAAAAAATATGACTAAAATATGACTATTCACTAGTTTTTTTTCATCATTTTTTTTCTTGTAAAATATATTGATTGAATGAATGGGAGTCAGTTCATTGAACTTATGAGTGTTTGTAGACTTGTGTAGCATTTTTTGTTTGTCCGTGTACAATATATAGAGAAAAATATAAACTCATAAAAAAAAAGTAAACTATGACTAAAATATGAATTTTTTGTCATATTTTATAATATTTAGTCATATTTACTAAAAGTTTTATAGGGTATACAATAAAATTAAAAAAAAAATAAAAATAGACGTTTTCAGATTTTTTTTTTTTTACCACTGTGCGTCGCCTAGGCAACAAAGACTCAATCAGAACGGCGCAATGCGCGCGCGAATATTTGTAAACGTACAGAAATAAAAATCAGAACGGCGCAATGCGCGCGCGAATATTTGTAAACGTGCAGAAATAAAATGAAATAAAATGCATGCATTCGCGTGCGTATTGCGCCTAGGCGACGCACAGTGATAAAAAAAAAGAAAAAAAAATCTGGAGAAGCCTAATTTTTTTTATTTTTTTTTGTATTATTTTATTGGAAGTGCCAAACATATAACAAAAACACATCTAACTACAAAACCTACCTTTGCTAAGTTTGTTTGGACCTTTGACCACTAGACTAAAAAAAAAAAAAGAAAAAAAAAATTTTGACATGTCTATTCTTTTTTTTTTTTTTACCACTGTGCGTCGCCTAGCATTGCGCCGTTCTGATTGACTCTGTCAAAGAGACTAACTAGTATTAAAAACGGCCTGGAAGAGATTCCAGGCGGGCCACGAAGTGTGGTCTGAGCCTCGAGATCAGCGATGGCGCCGATGGGGCATACCTTCCTGCTGTTTGCGGAGGCGACCTCCAGAAGACAAAACGGCGATAGTGCCCATGAGCACCAATAAATCACTTATCACTTATATCACTTTAATAGGCTTTAATAACGGTGTGGACAACATTCTTTTTTTTTGTTTTAGAAATAAAAAAAATGACGTGAATATTCTTCTAGATCTAGTTCTACGGATATCTTTTTTTTTTACATTTTGACAGTGCACGCACTAAGGAATCAGTAGTAAGGATTGCCTCGATAACTTTGATTTGTTTTTAAAGATTAAATGATTCAAATCCCAGTGACTTATTCCTCATTTTTTTGTGACTCTTCATTCAACCATTTCCTAGACCGGTCCCCTGCCTCCCGCCTTGTTGATCTGTTGACTATCTCACCAACCGAGCAAACCAACGAAGCCGTCAATCGACTCGCTACCTCTCCTCCCCTTCAGGCCCCTCTCCTTCTCTTCTTTATGCACATGCTACCAGGATGCAAACTAGCGCGCAAACGCAACGAAGCCACCCAAGGCACCCCTCGCATTGCAGACATGAGTTGCAACCCCCCCTGTACACAAATGAAGCATCGACGCAAGTATGTAACGGTCGG
The DNA here is from genome assembly GCA_018398765.1 of Chromera velia. NCBI lineage: Eukaryota > Chromeraceae > Chromera > Chromera velia. The sequence goes on along the minus strand of JAHBMJ010000972.1, from coordinate 21,476 downwards.
TGCGGACAGGCAATTTTGACAAGACACTTTCCCCACAAGGCAGCGAAAGAAGCAAGAGAGCCATTCCAGTTCAGTTGATATCCTCCCATCTTCTGCTCCCTGTTTTCCTTCTCAACAACACACCGAGACAGGCGAGAGAGTTTTGATCAGACTCCACATTCAGTACTGTTTGACCGTCCGTGGTACCCTCTCTTCCCTCCCCCCCTCTCTTCTCTCCTCTTCTTAACCCAATCTAATGATGCCGGCCACTGCCAATTTCTGGATTCCTTCCCTGATCTTGGGGTCCCTCATGTACTCTGCGGCTCTCTTGGGGTCCTCCTGCATGTTCTGCAGGATGAGCTGGAACTGGGGGTCTCTCATCAACTTCTGAATCTCAGGGTCCTGCATGGCCGCCTGGATCTGGGCTTGGTCGGGCTGCAGAGACATACAGAGACAGACAGAGAAGGGGGGGCAGGGGGGGGCTTGGTGTCTGTCTGTGGATGCAGGGGGGGATCGCCTAGCAGGGATGTTGACTCTCACGTCCTGTTGGTTCTTTCGCGTGCTCTCTCTCTCTCTCTGTGTGTGTGTGTGTGTGTGTGTGTGCGCGTGTGTGCATCAGGACTGAAGCTGCTCTCTTCAGTGAACCGTCTTGGATCTCTGTTTTGACTTCCACTTAGTTTTCTCTCTTTCTCCCTCAATCCTGCGTGCCTGACTGACCTTATCGGAGCCCTGTGTCGCACTGATTGTTTGGATCACATTCTCCAGTCCTGCTTTGCACTCCTTGTTCTCAGGATCCAATGACAGCCCCTTCCTGTATGCCTCCATGGCCTTGTTATACTCCTTCATCTGCGTGTGAATAGTGCCCTTGCGACTCCACGCCTTCACAAACGACTCGTCAATCGCCAGGGCCTTCTCGACGTCCTGCTCAGACATTATCCAGACGAGGAAGGAGGATTTAGATTGATTCACACACACACACACACACACACATGTACACATATACTGTCTCTCTCTCGGTCTGTCGCGCGCACGCCACACACTCAGAGGGGCCACACCCACAGATTCACAGACATGCACACACAGACGGAGGCAGAGAGTGTTCACCAATCGTCTCATCAATGCTTTTTTTGGACGGGAATGACTCGGACACGTAGGAAGAGGGGAGAAAAGAAGGAGAAACCTTTTCCCTTTCTCTTGAAAAAAAAAAAAAAAACAGTCTCGTACTTTCTGCTGTTCCACTCCCTCCCTCTCGGCCCCTTTCGGCCGACCTTGAGCGCTGTGGGATATTCAAAGAGTTTGCAGAAGACCGCGGCTCTGTTGGAGTACAGCCTGACGTCCTTCGGGTTTCTCTTGATGGCCTCATCGTAGGCGGCCTTTGCCTCCACGAACTGTCCTGACTGGAACAGCTTGTTTCCCTCCTGCCTCTTCTCCTCTGCCAGCTCGGGGTTCTCGTAGGCAGCCGCGGCCGCCTTCTCCTTCTCTCTCTCGACCTCCGCGAGGGCAGCTCTGCAACACCGGAGTGAGGCAAAGGGGCAGGGAGAATGGAGACAATGAGTGGACGAGAGGAGAGGGAGAATGCAAACAAGCAATTGAGAGACGAGACGTTCCCTCAAAGCGTCAGAAGGGAAGCCGACTCATTGAAGGAAAGAAACTAGACAGAGGGTAAAGAGCAGGAAGCACCATCGGCAAAGGAGGAGCCAGGGGGGAGAAAACTTGTTGGAGTTCTTTGTTGCACATTGGAACCTTGTCAAGAGAAGGGAGGGGAGGGGCGATAAGAAGAAAGACAGACCCACTGTTTGAGGAAGACCATGCAATGGACGACCAGACAGATTCCACAATGCCCCCTTTCGCTGCTCAATAAAACCGAGGACTGTCGCTTTTCTCTGATGGCCGCCCTGCTGACTGACCGGGTTTGTCTGTTGTTGTCCTCCATCAACGCCTTGTTGTACATGGCGATCGCGTCGTCGTACTTTTTCTGCTTTTGGTAACACGAGGCGAGACGGCAAAAGATTTTGGCCACTTTCTCCTCGGGAGCCTTCCATTCATACCTGCATGCAGGGGATGGAGGTGGGAAATGTCACACGTTTGATCTCATCTGTAAACACATTGTCATAAACAGCGTCATACTTCTCAACTGTCGCCTGCAGGGGAGGTAGAGACGAAGGGAGTCGTGGAGCAGGAAAACAAAAAAACCGACAGAGAGGATGGCTGAAAAAGGTCGTGATAGATACAGACACCAGGATCAGCTGTCACAGAGAACCAAGGAGGGAGGATTTCTCTCACCCCTCCTCTTTTCTCACTGCATCACAGAGCACTCCAGACAGTTTTGCGGTAATCGGCCTGTTTTTGCATTTTACCTCGACAAATACAGCTCTGCGAATCGATAGAGCGATTAAGGCACCTTCCACATAGAGCCGGAATGAAACAGACTCTGAACCAACACGTCTTTGGCAATTCAACCGAGCTACCCATCAACTGATTGAACCGACAAACCCACGAACCAACCTCTTTTCGAGGGCCTTCTTGCACTCCTCTTCGCATGCCGCGAAATTCCCCTGCTCCAGATGGACCGCTGCGATGTTTCCGTACACAAGGAGGTCTGTGGGAAACTTCTCCGCTGCAGCTCTGTACTTTTGGAGCGCAGCGTCAAACTCTTTCTTCTTATAAAGGGCGTTCCCCTCTTGCCTCAATGCTTCGGCTTCTCTCTGCTCAGGGGGCTTCGCGGCCTCAGCGGCATCTGCAGCGGCCTTTGCCTCTGCCTCCCTTCTTGCCTTCTCTGCCTCCTTTCTTCTGTTCTCTGCTTCCTTCCTCTTGATGGCCTCCTCCTCAAACTTCGTGTCGTCAGTCACGACGCCGGTGGCTGCTGCGAGGCAGAGCTCATACACCCGGGGGTCCGAGTGATTTGGGTCCAGGCGTCCGTTCTTCAACAGATCCTCCACGGCCTCCTGGAAGTCCACATCTCCCATATACCTGCAAGAGAAAGAGAGATGAATGGTGAATGTCTGACGCCGCATAGTGGATGAGTGTCTTTCTGTGATCCTCTCCTGTGTATCTGTAGAAGGAGACCGGATGAAAGAAAGAGAGAGACTTATACAAGGATCAAAAGTCGGGCTGAAAACCGATTCATCGACTATGCTCAGCCTCTTTCAAAGAATGGGATGAAACTCAATTGCACGTTCCCCATCTTCCCGCACGCGCAGGATGAGAGAAAAAGGGAAGAAAGAAAGTGGCCCGACGGCAGAACTACCAGAGAAAAGAACAGCCGCGCAGTCCTTCATCCTACCTACCTTTGAAATTTGGGTTTCTGCAGCATTTTGACGATCTCCTCGGCCTTCAGGCCGCCCTCCTGGTTGGCTCCGCCGTGGCCGTTCATTCCCTCAGTCCCGTTTCTCATCTTCGAACAAGCATTAAAGGACTTTCTACGCGGTCTTCACGAAAACCGCCAACTAACAAAGTGGTGAGTCGCAACAAAGAGAAGTAGTGCTACGTCAGACACAGCAGGTAGGTGTGACCTTCGAGTTTTCACAGATATATACATACACGCTACCGAACGATAGACTTGGAGCGCAAGGTGCTTTCAGTTTTCAGCTCGCTCCACCGAAATTCGATCACGAGGGGAGACGGCATTGCCGGCCGCGGGGTTCGACTTGGTTCGGCCCCGGAAAGCAAAATTAAATGACAAAATTCATTCGGCACGCGCGCGCGGTTTTGAAAGTGCGCGCGAAAGTGCGTTTGCTAATTAATTTTCTCTTTTTTCCCCCGTCTCCGTGCAAATTAACCCATTTAATTAAAGATCGCCAAAGGAATTGAATCAGTGTACGTCAGTCGATGACAATGGCTGATGTACTGCCAAGTTCTCAAGGCTTCTTCCTTGACACTCTGACACATGGGTACCCGATCACAATCATGTCGGGGCTTCCCGGGATCTCTCTAGGGATCAATCTGCACCTCAACAGCAAAAAACTGAAGAATAATCTGAACGGAAAATGATCCTCGTACTGGGTCTCATCGTGCTTCTCCTGTACTTCTCCAATGGGAACGGAGCAAGCACCACCCCTGCAGCCTCGTGTGCAGTCAGAGATGCCATCGCAGGTTCGCTCTATCTTCTCTCTTGCTTTCGTTGAGCTCGTTCATTTACATATGTGTGCATGCAATTGCATGTGGTGCATGCATGCATCACCTTCGAGCTTCTATAAAGCTCAGACAGCTTGGGAATCGTGCAGTCACCCGATGTATCATCCTATCAGACATTCTAGGTGAATTTAGTATGACGCAGCACGATTGTTCCCGTCTGATCTTCCACAAGTGTATTCTTCTGCATTTTCGACACATGTATGAAGGACCTTGTACATGCATTCGCAGTCCCGAGCAGCTTCACTATCGATATGCTACTCCCCTTACGTCCCTTCTTCGCACAGCTGACTCGACACTCTCCTACACGGATGCGATCAAAGGGCAGACGGTGAAATGGGGAATGGAGTCTTTCTTCCCCCCCTACGTGAATTTGGCTGACAACACAGGTGGGTGGGTGGGTGGGTGGGTGGGTTGCTTGGTTCGCTGCATTGACTGAAATGATTTCGGTTCGCTGCGTCTGCGTGCTGAAGTGTTTGAGTATCCAGAATCCATCCGTACGTGCACGTCTCTTTCTGGGATCATGCATGCGTGTGTCTATCTTTCCCTGTATGTACCTGTATGGCCTTCTTTTCTTCCTTGCTTCCTTCCTTCAGGCTTCACGCTCGACGTCGTAAAGGAACTTGCTCGAAGAGGAGGATTCTCCTACACGATCACCGACCTCGGGATCCCTGCAGAGGGACAGTCGTGGGACGATTTCATAATTGAGGCCCTCGAGTCGAACGAATACGGTCAGGCGGTTCGTATTCAATCGGCGATGTGTGTGTGGGGGGGGGGGGGGGGGNGGGGGGGGGTGGTGGGGGGTTGTCAGAGTGCGAATATCCGTGTAGCAGACCGTCAAGTACCCTTGAGTGTGCCCGGGGATTTTGTCTGTCTGTGTGTGTGTGTGAGAGAGAGAGAGAGAGAGAGAGAGTGTGTGTGTGTGTGTGTGTGTGTGTTATGTATGTGTGTGTGTGTGTGTGTGTGTGTGTGTGGTATAGTAGAATGAGCGTATGTGTTTCTATGTTTGTCGGTGAGTCTTCACGGTTCCTGTTCGCATTTGCCTTCAGACCTCATCGGCACCTTCTACAACATCGTGGGACCGCGACTAAAGAGGGGGTGGGCCTACACCCATGCCTACGTTGACGTGTCGGAGGTGCTTTTGGCAAAGAAGCCCGACGAAAAGGAGAAGACCCTATGGGGGTGGATGCGTGTGTTCATTGAGCCATTCTCCGTGTACGTGTGGATCGTGTTGGGAGCAATCATTGTGGGGGCAGGCGTCGTGCATTGGTCAGTGAATAATTAAAAAGAGAGAGAGAGAAGGCTCTGGGGATCCGTTTTTTGAAAACGTTTGGTTCACCTTTCTATATGCAAAGATGGACTGAGGGTCGCCACGAGGTTCCTTCTCTCCCCGCCCGCCTAAGGAGGGACTTGAGAGTGAAGAAATTGCCCAAACCTCTTTAGTTTCCCTTCGGTGAGTTTCCTGCATAGAAAGTTTGGGCACTAACCGATGGGCATGGAGAACGCACTGACTGGTCGACTGACTGTTCCCTAGGACTGTACTGAATGTCTCACCTATGAAGGTACGCTGACCAAGACAGACGCGATGAGAGTCGGAACCTCTGGAAAAGCTTTGTGCTCCGAAAGCTCAACCTGCGAAAAAAGAAGTTCTGCTACATGATGAATGCCTTCAACAAACTACAGCAACAAACGACTGAGGTTGGGAATTCCAAGAAGTATCCTGAAGACGGGACAGAAGGGGCAAGGAAGAATGTGGAGTTCCACACGAGGGGTACAGAAGAGGATGAAATTAAAGATCTGAACTTTTCGGACCTGAGGCTCGGGTGGGAAGAGGAAGCAGCGATTGAGTATATGGATCCCCTAGACAGACCCGAGGCCAACGTATCCAGATTTCCCCGACTGGGCGCGTCCATCTTCATGAAGGTAGCTACGTAGGTCCGGTGCGCTGATCGAGTCGTCTTTTTTGAATATGCCAATCAATCTGTCCGGTGACTGACCGATCCATCCATGTATCTTTTCTTTTCCCTGCACGATTCGCGAATCTTCTTTGGTGGTGGTCCACATGACAAGCCATGAGTCGAATGCAGAGCTCGTTGTTCATTCTAGCTCACAGGTGCTCTCTCTCAGTTTGACTTTGTGCGATGCGATCCAAGATCCCTTGTCACTCCATGCCTGTCTTTACCTTTCTGTTTGTCTTGTTGGCAGTCTGTCTCTTGTCTCTGTCGCATCTGATGCTAAAAGAGAACGTTTGACACCTTACCTGTTGACTCTCGATGCAGGCGATGGCGCTTGGGACCCTTGGACCGAAGGCCAATCCTTGGTCTGGCGTTGCGAAGATGCACCTCTTCTTCTTCTCCATTTTGATCTTCATTGTCACAGCAGCCTACACAGCGAATCTGGCAACCGTGTTGCTCACAAGTGTGAGTGTGAATCAGCGACAAAGAACATTCATGTTCAAAGGGGAGCAAGCTGAGATGCATATTCTCGTGCACACCAAACTTGTCCATGTGCAAGCGAAAATGCTTGAGCAGGATGGTCTTTTCATAGCAAAAACAAACGATGCAGCCCTTGGTCAAATGCGTGGGTGTACTTCAACGGGCGTTTTTTGTGAAGCATCTCAGTTAGCTGTCTGGTTTTCGTGTGAATCCGTCTCGTTTTCACCCTTACGTGTCTGCACCCTGTGCATTGCTTTGTGAATCTCTGCATTGATGTGTCCAAGAAATCGGACTCCGGACTCCCTCATTGTTTTGATCTGTTTTCTCCCTGTATGTACTTTCTGAAAGAAAGATGGACTCTCTTCCAGCCATGGATGATATTAATACATTCATATGCATGCAGACCGACTTCGAGACTCCGATTCTGAACATTCAGAACCTCATCGAGAGGGATCTACCCGCGTGCTTCGGCAAAGCAAGTGCCCACGTCCAGGCACCCGTCAGGGAACTGTATCCACAGTCCGTCCGACCATCTATCTGAGGGCAATCTGAACGCAGTCGCTGCGTTTGCTGCTCTCTATACTGCCCCCCTCACTTTGCACATTCCTTCCTCTTTCCTTCCTTCCTTTCTTCCTTCCTTTCTTTCTTTCTTTCTTTCTTCCTTTCTTTCTTTCTTTCGTTCTTTCTTCCTTTCTTTCTTCCTTCCTTCCTTCCTTCCTTTCTTTCTTTCTTTCTTTCTTTCTTCCTTTGTCTCATTCTTCCCTTCATTCATTCATTCTTTCTTTCTTTCTTTCTTTCTTTCTTTCTTCCCTTCTTCCTTCCTTTCTTTATTTTTTTATTCATTCATTCATTCATTCTTTCTTTCTTTCTTTCTTTCTTTCTTTCTTCCCTTCTTCCTTCCTTTATTTATTTTTTCATTCATTCATTCATTCATACTTTCTTTCTTTCTTTCTTTCTTTCTTTCATTCTTTCTTCCTTTCTTCCTTTCTTTCTTTCATTCTTTCGTTCTTTCTTCCTTTCTTCCTTTCTTTCTTTCTTCCTTTCTTCCTTTCTTTCTTTCTTCCTTCCTTTCTTTCTTTCTTTCTTTCTTTCTTTCGTTCTTTCTTCCTTTCTTTCTTCCTTCCTTCCTTCCTTTCTTTCTTTCTTTCTTTCTTTCATTCTTTCATTCTTTCTTCCTTTCTTCCTTCCTTCCTTTCTTCCTTTCTTTCTTTCGTTCTTTCTTTCTTTCATTCTTTCATTCTTTCATTCTTTCATTCTTTCATTCTTTCATTCTTTCTTTCATTCATTCATTCTTTCTTTCTTTCTTTCTTTCTTTCTTTCTTTCGTTCTTTCTTCCTTTCTTTCTTTCTTTCTTTCTTTCTTTCTTCCTTTCTTTCTTTCTTTCTTTCTTCCTTTCTTTCTTTCTTTCTTTCTTTCTTTCTTCCCTTCTTCCTTCCTTTCTTTATTTTTTCATTCATTCATTCATACTTTCTTTCTTTCTTTCTTTCCTTTTTTTTTTTTTTCTTTTTTTCTTCCTTTGTCTCATTCTTTCTTTCTTTCTTTCTTTCATTCTTTCTTTCTTTCTTTCGTTCTTTCTTTTCTTTTTTTCTTTCTTTCTTTGTCTCATTCTTTCTTTCTTTCTTTCATTCTTCCTTTCTTTCGTTCTTTCTTCCTTCCTTCCTTTCTTTCTTTCTTTCTTTCTTTCATTCTTTCTTCCTTTCTTCCTTCCTTTCTTTCGTTCTTTCTTTCTTTCTTTCTTTCTTTCGTCCTTTCTTTCTTTCCTTCTTTCTTTCTTGCTCTTCCTGTCCTCCTGGTTTCCTTCCTACCTCTCCTGCTGCCTGCAGCTGCTGACCCCTTCTTCCTTTCTTCCTTCCTGTCGCAGTCTGTGGTCGTCGCCTCCGATCGGCTTCTGTTCCTTTGGCCTTTCTTTCTCCTCACTCCTTCCCAACCTCTCTGTCTCTATCTCGCTGTCTCTCTTTCTCTTCCGAGATGCAAGCTGAAACAGTACAATGAGGAATTCACAGCCAACCGAGAGAAAATGCTCCAACTGATACGGGAGGGGACCTGTGGGGGGGTTTTGGGAGGCAGACAACAGATTGATGTCAGTGCTGAACTCATATATGAGCGAGAACTTTGCTATAGCCGTGGCTGTATGGATGTGTGTACACTTCCTTTTCTCATTTTAAATCGAATACATGAGAGAGTACTGTATGAGACTGCAAGATGAGAAGCCCGCTTGAATGCATGGCTGTAGGCTTTTCGCATACGTTAATGTTGTAGGTCTAGGTTGTAGGTACACACACAACCCACGAATCTGCCCCAGCTGGTGCCTTCAGGTCCAGTTCAAGACACTCATGAGTGCCACCCAAATTGGTCAATCTCACTTAGATCTTGCATTCGCATGTATTGCTGATCTCTATCTATCCATCTATCTCTCCATCTATCTATCTCTGTGTGTCCGCATATGTGTGTGACTGTGCGTGGATGTGTGTGTCTTCCCTGACTGACCACCTGCATGCATGCCTCTTTCTGCAGGGATACGTGGCGGAAAACGACAAATGCGACATGAGGGTTGTGGGGGGTCCCATTTGTCGGAGGGGAGGGGGGTTCGCCCAACGGCAGTCCAACGACTGCCACTCAGCTCTGAGGAAGGCCATCAACGCGATTCTTCTGGAGATGGAGGAAGACGGGTATCTCCAGGTGCGCAGGCAGATGCACGGGCATGAGTCCGCGAAAGCTCCTGTGAAATGTCATTGAATGCGTTGATTGATTGATTAATTGATTGATTGATTGATTGATTGGTTGATTGATTGATTGGTTGATTGATTGATTCATTGTTTGGTTGTGTGAGTCTGCCATACTTCCAGAATGCTAGACTGCCATGCTGACTGCGTGAGTCTGTGACTAGCTGACTTACTGACTGGCTGACTGACGGGAGGACGGACTCACCTTTTGGCTGGCTGTGATCGTTTACTTAGTGGATCAAGTGGTTGGTTTTGAGATGCATGGTTTTTGTGAGTTCTTAGGAACCTTCTCGTTTAACTCCGCATGCATGGTCGATGCATGTACTCAAATGTGCTTGCAATGTGTCTGCAGACCCAATGGGGCAAATACGCGGAGCCTCCACAGCATTGTGCAGAGGTAGGTTAGTGCGTGGGTGTATCAGTCTGCATGTTTGGTTTGGCTGGGTGGCCTCTGATTCCTTCTTCCTCATCCAGTTCTCATTTTCCAATCCTGTGCGTCGATCACTCCATCTCCCTACTTTTCCTGCCTGCCTTTCTGCTTGTTTGCATGTAGGTGTCAGAGGAGTTCAAACCTGCCAAGAGTCTGAATCTGCAGTCCTTCTCTAGAATTTTTGTGGCCTACGGTGTGATTGCCACTGGGGTCATCCTCTTTGCGTTCTTCCGAGCTCGCACGAGGAAGCAGACGGACTTTATGTTGAAGAGGGCCAAAGACGATGTCTCCAAACGGCTAAAGACCCTGCCCTCTGACATGATCGCGAAGAGGAGAAGTCTGATGATGTTTGGGGTCTCTGGGGTGCACGAAAAGAATGAGGAAGCAGATGTGCAAGAAGAAGAGGAAGAGGAAGAAGAAGAGGAGGCAGAGGAAGAGGAGGAGGCAGAGGACGAGGAGGAGGCAGAGGAGGCAGACAGAAGCCAGGGAGGTGATAAAGAGGGAGCAGAAGCAGTTCGTGGGTCTGAAGCAGTTAGTGGCTCTGAAGAAGCAGTAGTACATAGTATTTATAAAACCTGTAAACAATACGCAGCTTAATGAATGAGAATGTCGCGGCCAGCGCGGCGGGCGGCCTGCCTGGAGTTTTAGAACCTGGGCGGCGCCAGTCACCCTCCATGCAGACAACAGCGTTTCGGGACCTCGGGCCACCGCGGTCTCGAATCGGGTTTCAGAAGAAAGCGCGGTATGCAACAATCAGAAAAATCCAAACCACCAGAAATTCATGGATTCAGCTAGCTTGATTGAGACTTCTAGCAGTTCGATGGATCGATCTAGCATTGACATTCTCTTTACGTGTATGAACCTGAATAGATCCTGTGCCTGTGTGTGTGTGATTGAGTATTCCTCCGGAAGAAACGTCTTCGGAAGGTAGGTTTTTCATCTAGATCTACTCTACAAACAACGTTAAATGGTGGTGACCCAGCTACGATCGATTTTCGGTTTCGTTTGACTGCGTCCACTTCTTCCAAAAAATAACCTTCTAATTCTTTCTATTGGCTAAAGTTTGGAGTCCTTCAGCCATTTATCAGTGAGTCATCACCTCTTTCCTCCCTCCTCTTTTTCCATGCAGACGCGAAGGAAAGAGAGAGAGAGAAAAGAAAAAGAAAGAGAGAGAGATGGTACGTCTGCTCTTCGGAGCGAGTCAGTCCCTCCTTCTCTTATGCCAACTATTCATGAAAACTCTCCTTCCACTGAAGTGAGACATCGTTCTCCCTCTCTTTCACCCAGAAATGAAGCTAGGAAATGAAGGCCACCATTCATTTTTTCCGCCTACTTCTAATTTTGAGACGGCTGGCCGATCGGCAGTGATGACTTAAGTCTCCTCCATTTTTCCCTCTTCCTCTCCATTTTTGAACCATGCTCGCTCTTTTCCCAACTTGAACGAAGGCTGTGCTGATGTAGAAAGCCTTCGTTCGCCTTTTCCACCTCTGTCTGATTTTCGTTCCCTCAAGACGGCTAGCCTGTTAGCAAAGCTGAATCAAGTCTCCTCACTTTTTCCCTCTTCCGCCCCTTTCCCTCCAATTTTGCCCCACTCCCACTCATTTCCCGACATGAACGAAGGCGGTGTAGATGCAAAAAGCTCTCGTTCCCTTTTCCTCCCTCCCTCTGACTTGCATCCCCTCGAGGCTTCAAACCCTTCGGTCAATGAAACTGAAGAAAGACAAGTCTCCTTTTCCCCTTCTCTCTCTCGCCCTCTATAATATGTAGATTCCGTCACTGCATAAGCTTCTTCTTCTCCTCCATCTCATCTTGTCTCATCTTTGCTTCATATGATCGAACCGTGCAGAGAGATGTGGGGCCTGGCCTCCCCAGGAAAGCCGGTGAGTCAAGCCAAGTTGAAGGTCCCTCCGAAGGTTCTGCCTCTTCCGTTCTCTACACCATCACAGGACCCGTCTCTTCAGATCGATGTGGCAGCATCGAGTTTTTCAGCCCCACGATCCTCTTCTTCTTTTGCCCCTTTTTCTGCCTCTATGCCTAAGAAAAGAAAGGGAGACAGCTACGAGAAGGAACTGCATCGCGAGAATGCGACAGAAACAAAGAGAGAGAAACAGTCTGTGATGGTTTCTTTCCAACCTTCTGTTTCCAGCTTCCTTCAATCCACTCTTTCACCTGAATCTGCTCGCCTCAACGCAGCTGTACTTGCAGAAAGACAGAAGGCTGAATGAAAAGAAAACAAACTGAAGGAGCTGGAAGAAATGAAATGGAAGGATGTGTGGTGTTCTAGAGAAATCGAGGCACGCCTTACCGTCTCCACCCCTTCATCTCTTCAGGTTGTATGTCCTCTCTCCCAGCTTTGTTCTGTTTTTTCATCTGAGTCCGCTCGTATCGACGCTGCTCTGATTGTGGAAAGAGAAAAGACAGAGCGAAAAGCAAAGCAGATGAAAGAAACTGAAGAACTGAGAAAGAAAGGAAAAGAGATATGTGATCGGATCCAAGAGACGGCGTTGAGCGGCAGAGACGGCTGCAACCTATTGAGTCAGTCTAAATCAATGCACACTCGCTCTTTCGATCCTGCTCCCCCTCTGCAGATTGATCCTCCCCCGAAAACCTCTTTTGGGCCGTCTCCCTCCTCTGATGAAAGAGGGGGGGGGGCAGTCGATCGATTAGGACAGACAGACAGAGACAGAAACGAGAGAAAGATTAAGAGACTGACCAGAATTTCCTGTAATCCTTCTTCATTCTCTTATTTGAATAACTTAAAGGACTGTCCGAATGGAAATGTCTAGATTCATTCGTCCCTCCGCCGTTCTACTTCTTTTCATATGAATGATGACTGTCCAAATGGAAATGTCCTTATTTACCCGTCCTTCCATCCCTCCACCTCTTCTCCTGTGACTATGGGCTGTCCGAAAGGAAATGTCCACTTTCACTCCTCCTCTTCCCACCCTTCTTCTCACCACTTACCTGTTCCCCTTTCTGCTTTATTTGGCCTCTCTCATCGTAGTCTCTTTTAGAAAGACGCTCTAGTCTCTTCCGTATCTGCCATCACTTTCGCTGGAGCTCTTAACCCCCATCCGGCAAGTCCACACTGTCCCTAACCACCTCTATATTATGCTGATCATCCCAAGCCTCTTGTCTTTTCTATGAATTCTGGAAATTTTTCTCCATTTTCTGTAGGATCCTATACTTCTTAAGTTAGGAATCCCAGGCTCGAATTTTCTGGTAAGCCCTGCCAGGAATTTCAGTTATATCACCCTTCTACCTTTTTAAGAAAGGAAGAGCTACCTGAGTCCCAGCCTGACACTAGGTCTGCTCATATGGGTTTTATAGAAAAGGGAGTTAGTGTCCAGAGAGACGAACTTAGTGAGCATAGGGCTTATAAAAAGGATGGACAATGGGGAAGTGAAGCAGATCTGCGTCACCGCGACAAATTGGTGGAACAAATCCTAGAAAAAATAAAGCAGGTGCCTAAAGAAATCATTCTCTTTGTGGCAAAAGAAAAAACAATGAAAGGCAATCCTTTTCTGTGTGAGAAGGTCGCTCAACAGAAACGACAGTTCCTAAATGTTTGCAGAAACATGATAGAATGATATAATAGAACGGGCTCTTGATAGTTTCCCTCGCAGAGCAATCGAACTACAGCCTGAAGTGATTCAACATGAACTGCGTGCTGCTGGTATGCAAATTCAGAGGGGGGTATGGTCTGAGGAAGAGCAAAATATGGTTCCGATAAGGTTGACATTCGTGGAACTGGAAGCAATCGCTGCGTATATGCAAGGGTACTCTCTCGATCTTCTCTTGCTGTGACCTTTCGAAATTATATCAAAGGTACATCGATGGAAAAGAGAGTCTCTCCAAAAATATGCTCTTCGTCTTGACAGAGAAGTAGAGTCGGAAATAAAATTCTTGATCAAACACATTCTCCCCAATACTTCCACTCTACGTCCTGAACTGCGTCGCCTCCTGCCGTCTGCTCCTGTTTGGAGTCCCACGGCGATCATTTCTGTGTTCTTTGCAACTGCCGGTCTAGATAACGATGTACACAAACATCCTTCTGATGCTCTGCAAAGATACCATGAACAAATCATATATATCAGCGGGCTCAGTAAAGAACAACGCAGTGAATGGTTCCGCACAAACACTCTCACTCTTGTATCAGTTCCTGTTGACCTTAAATGGGGTCTCCTTTACTCCTGGTTTGTGAACAATGTGAACAGAATCATGAGAGAGTGCGGGGCGTCTGTATCCGAACCTGCCCCTGATCCTGTATCAAATGAGACAAGCACGCCTGCTTTCAGTCGAATTCAGCAGAATTTGATTCGGACACTGAAAGAGCATGGCCATGCAGGTAGAAGTCAGACACTGCCAGCCGCTGAGACTCAACCGCCTGCCCACGAATCTGCAGAGCCGATGCAATTCAGTAAACATCCACAGAACGCCTCCAATGTGGAACCTGCGGAGATTATGCAGCCAGAAGAGGAAGAATTAGTCAACTATGACCTGTAAAGAAATTTGAATCGACTCCCAAGAATTATGTCTTTATTTCGCTTCCTTCATCCTCTATACCCATACTTCCTTCATTGAATGATCTCACCTCTTATCATCACTTCTCTTCTTCCTCCTCGCCACTCTTCCCCCTCTCATTCTTTCTCGTCTTCTGTCCTTGTGCAAGTTCCTGAGCAGTCAAACAGTTTTCCTTTTTCTTTCTTTCAACGGAGTGGAAACAACGAAAAATGGGAGGAGAGCGTAGGACGGGCTCAATCATCGTCAGAATGAACCCGTCGCCTGCACTCTCCTCCTAAGAACAAACGGGTCCAAGAGAAAGGAGCGAGGCTGCGAGAAGAAAGAAAAGTTCGATCGAGAGGTCGGACAGCGTTGCCACTCGCAGTCTCGCTCCAAGCGTAGTTTCTTTAAGCAGAGAAAAAGTAAAAGAAACGAACTCGGACTCTATCCACGCCATGATGTTTTTTACTTCTTTTGTTGTGTCTCAAATGTTTCCTCCTCTCTCCACCTCCAGCCCCCGTCCTCCCTTTTTTCTTTACGCTAGTGCTGGTAATTCTAACTCTCCCTTCGATGAAGTTTCTTTCCTTTGTGACCCTCTTCCCCCTCAATTCGCATAAATCTATTCGGATCATTTCTCACCTGCAGTTTCTTCTGACTCAGTTGAGAAGGGAGGCCCTTACTCCTCTCTCTACCTTTCACTTCTGCACGCTCTCGCTTGCATTAAGCTTGCTCTGCTTGCCATCACTTAGGGTATTCATCCGATGTGGAGGCAGAACGTAAGGAAAGAAAGGAAATATGAGCATGCGGTTGACGAGAAAATGCTACGATCTATACCGGATCCTGTCACCCCGATCAAGCGCCTCGTCAGGCCTGAGATCATCAAACGTGCACCATTCAAGAGCTGCATGAGTAAATAAATAGATGAATGAAAGGCCTGAATGAACAAAGTCCAGCGCTGGCAAAAATAACAATATGAATGTGATTCTCTCTACTTTCTCCTCTTCTTTGTTTGAATGCATTTCTTTACCTCTGTCCTTGATCTTCTTTTCTTTCTTGCCCACACGACCCCATTTCAACCTTCATTGAAATCTCACGTCTTTCGCAAAGTGAAGGAGGGGCGCTCAAAAAAGAGATTGAAAAAGAATCATCGGAATGCATAAAGTGAAGGAGGGGTGATTCCCCACAAAACACACAGACAAAGTGAAGGAGGGGCCCCTTCTTACTGTGTTTTTCTTTCACACGGACAGAATAACATGAAATTTCTCGGTCACTCCATGGGAGAGTGACTTCAGAGGATCACAAAGTGTAGGAGGGGCGACACGCCGTAGCGCTATGCGAAGAAGGAATGCAGACAGCTGCCACAACCAAGACCGAGCGAGTCATCGGCAAGTAGGGAGGGGGACGCCTCACCCTTTGCCTGACGGACTGATTCTGACCTCTCTTCTCCTCTCTTTTTCTATGATTTCTCTTTCCTCTCCCGTGGGACCCCCTTCTATCTCTTATCTTACTCTCCACTTGAGCTGGCCGACCATTTGGTAAAGCTGTATCAAGTCATTTATCTTGCTTTCCTCCCTCTTCTTTTCTTCTGTCTTTGTCTTCTCGCACCTCTTCTTAATGAATGGTTGAGTCAATGAATAAAAGCGTCAAGCTGCCTCGCAATGGCTGACTTGCAAGTTATGCCAAGTTTGAACCCTAGTTCACTCCTTTCTCACACCGTCCTACAATGAATGCATTTCCTTCCTTCTACCCTTCTCTACAATTTCCTCCCCCCCTCCCAATGAATGAATATTTCTATGAGCGTATGAATGCACAAGAAGAAGGAAAGCAACAAGAACACTATGCACTTGATTCCTACTGTAACAGACCGTGATCTAGAAAAGCAAGCGATGGGTCCAACCAAGCCCTGCCTGACTCTTGCGCTCCACCGAAAGAAAGGTCTCATCTCTTCTTCTTCTCCTTTCCTGCAGATACAGGCAGAGGCAAATTTTGAATGATGAAGGTGGTCGGCCCTCGGGCTGAGCGAGATTCTTACGCCTTTCTTTGCCTCTCCTTCCTAGAGTCTAATATTAACTGCTGCCTGCAAACCTACAAAACGACGCTCCTCTCTTCCTATTCATGCATTCTTCTCTCTCATTGTGTACATCAACAAGGCCTGGCAGTACTGCATTGAAAATGAATGACCCTTTTGAATGTCTGCTCCCCTTTCTTTGAATGTATGTGCTCGCTTCTGTTCTTTTATTTTTTCCTTCTCTCATTGCATCTGCGCAACCCCTATTCAACCTCCACTTAAATTCCACACGAGTCATAAAGTGGAGGAGGGGCACTTAAAAAAGAGATTGAAAAGAATGAATAAAGTGAAGGAAGGGCGATCTCCCGCAAAAACATTGACAAAGTGAATAAGGTGCCCCTTCTCACTGTATTTTTTTTCCTTCACGCAAACAAACCTGCATGCCCTTTTTTCGGTCACTCCATTGGAGCGTGACTACATAGAATCATAAAGTGAAGGAGGGGCGGCGCGACGAAGCGCTATGCCTTTACTCCGGATGAAAAAAGAGGGAATACAGACAGATGCCAAAATAAAGACCGAATGAGTTAACGGTATGAAGGGATGGGGACGACCCCCCACCCTTTGCCTGGCAGACTGATTCTGTCTCTTCTCTTCTCTTCTCTTCTCTACTCTTTTCTCTTCTCTTCCTTTCTGTATTTTGATTGATTTATCTTCTTCACCTGGCCAAGACCCCCTCTTTTCTGTCATGATTTGTCTTTCTCCTCTCTTGAAACGGCTAACTATACCAATCAAGTCACGTTTTTTCTCTTCAAAATTTTCCTTTCTCTGCCACTTCTCTTCTCATGCCTGATTGAATAAAGGATTGATCATTTATCCTTCTGTCCCACTGTGCACTCTCTTCTCTCTTCCCAATGAATGAATTTACGTACATAAATGCATACATGCATGTGAAAAAGAAAAAAACATTTGATTCCTGCAAGACCATGACGAAGAAAAGAAAGTGTGAGACTGTCAGTCGAACCTATCCATCTGTTAGCAGACTCTTGCTCCCAGCCAATACGTGTCTTCTCTCCCTCTTCTCCTCTTATGCGGACACAGGCAGGACGAATACATGAATGTTCCTGGTGGTCGGCTCTCAGGCCAAGCAAGAATCCTGTTTCTCTCTGTGCCTTCTCTTCTTAGACTCTGATCTCGACTGCTACCGACAATACTGCAAAAAGGAAAATGCCTCCAAAGGAGTCTACGTCAAAGCACTAAGTGTCCCCCCACCAATTGTGCAAGACTCCCCAATAGCAGCATGCATCAACATTTTTGTCGAGATTGGATTCGAAAGAAAGAAAGCTGGAGGAAATGGATTCACCACTGGAGTTGTTTTTGCATTTAAATTTGGACTGTTCTGTGTTTGTTTTAGAGGTTCGCTTTTTTCTTCAGTTTTGTCAGAAGAAAGAAAGAGTAGTCTAAAAGAAGCAGGGAGATGAAACGAGATGACCACGTCGAGTTTGCACTAACCGGTCAAGTCCATGCCTCTTGTGTCTCCATAATATTATGTCTCCCCTTCCTTCCTTCCCGATCATGTAGGTGTCAGGAAGAATAAAGAGGACTGACAACGATGTACCAACAGCTGCGGCTCGAAGCTCTGCAGTCTTTCCTCACGACCTGCAGTCGAAAGACATATGAATGTGCTGAGTGAGACAAGAAAATTCATGTAAGCATGCATGGTCTTCATGTTCCCCTTCCCCTTTCTCATCCCCGCTTTCAAAGGAGTTTAATCCATGGAATTCCTTCGCCACTTGATAAAAAAGTGGCTCTAGTCTTTCTTTTCCTTTTGTTGTTTGTCTGCTGATCCTGGTATCTTGCCCTTTTCGCTCTACCAGTTCGTTTTTCTTTGCGTAATCACTCTAAACTTGAGAGAAATTGCTGACCTGACCTCCCTTCCCCCATGCCGCCCTCCCTTTCTCACAACTGTCAAGCATGGCTTTCTCTCTCTCGCTGGAAGATTAACAAAAAAAAGAGCTTCCTGACTTCCCCTTTCCTGACGCTCCCCCCTTTCTTTCCATCCCTTCGTCCCCGGTACCATAACATCACACAATCCTTGAAGACAGCGTGAATGAAAGTGTTTGTGAATGAACAAATCGATGTCTCCACTACCACACCCACTCACATCACAATCAACACAACCAACTGGTTTGTCTTACCATCAAGTCATCATTTGAAGGATCCTCTATGATATACACAAAGCCAGAAAGATATGCGAACGGACCTGGTTGCTGGTAGATGATGGAAGTAAGAAGCTGGTGACGACATGCGATTCGGAACTGGCGCCGTCTCCTTGTCCATCTCATTGCCTCCCCTTCTCCCCTTCCTCATCACCAACCTTTCTCCTTTCTCCTCAGCCCTGTCCTTCCTCAGAAGCGAGACAGGAAGCCAGGAAATGAAGTGGAAAGAGCATTTGAGATGGAAAGCAAGAAGAAAGGCGGTATAGCTGATAAAGCTCACCTCAATTTGCTCTTCTCGTATCTATGTCCCTTTCCCCCCTTTCATCTTCCACTCAGCCTTCCAAAAGGGAGAGGACATTCACTTGAACCACATACAAAAAGGGTAGGGAGTTTGAAAAGAATAAGATCCGTCTACCAGAGTGAAGAAAACCATATATACATGCATGCGTGAAAAAGAAATTCGCGCGTACTGCGCGCCACAGATGTATAATTATACCTTGCAGGATTTATTTTCAAGCCCCACATGCAAGCAGGATCGATTGCGGCCGCGGCCTCCGACTGCATGTGGCGGGCCTCAAAGCAACGAGCTCGAAACCATGAGTTCCTCGCACGTTTGGACCCGCCAAAAGTGAATGGAGGGGATTGAGAATGTCGCGGCCATGCAGCGCGGTGGGCGGCCTGCCTAGAGTTTTGGACCCTGGGCGGCGCCAGTCACCCTCCATGCAGATAACGGCGTTTCGGGACCTCGGGCCACCGCGGTCTCGAATCGGGTTTTAGAAGAAAGCGCGGTATGCAGCAATCAGAAAAATCCAAACCACCAGAAATTCATGGATTCAGCTAGCTTGATTGGGACTTCTAGCAGTTCGCTGGATCGATCTAGCATTGATATTCTCTTTACCTGTATGAACCTGAATAGATCCTGTACCTATGTGTGTGTGATTGAGTATTCCTCCAGAGGAAACATCTTCGGAACATAGGTTTTTCATCTAGATCTACTCTACAAACAACGTTAATGAACACCTTCTGCAGGAAGAAAAAGGGGAGGGAGAAGAGGATTACATTTTAATTAATGAATCAATCAATCTAGCAATCAATCAATTTAACTGTAAGCTTGTCAAGCCATAATAAACAATATATAACACTTAGCCTTCCATGTACGATATTTCTATCCTTATACTTCAAGTTCATTTGTAATCATTTATTCATATCTAGATTCAAATCAACAATAAATGGAAACGCTCCTTCTATTGATCATGTACATATGCAGTGTTTATCCTGGTGATTTTACTGTAATTATATTACACAATATAGAACAATCTTACACTATAAATATATATATATATATATATACATATATATATATAATATAATTAGGTATCAAATCACTGGCAATTGTAATCATACAGCTAGAAACAAAAAAGAATTGAACAACGTTCGATGAAAAGAAATCAAGAAATCACATATAAAGGGCACTCTAGACAGTACCAGAGACGCTGATACCGAATGCGCTCCACGATTGGACCATGCACAAACAACAGTTTGACATGTTACAGGAAGTACTGCTACTATACTGCATCAACAAGAGTTATTAATTTCAAAACGCCTCTCAATCTGGCTCTCAATTTGCTTAGAAACAGCCTGAATCAGCTAAAGTCTGAGGTTTTGATTGACAGCATTTCGTCACTCTGGGCAAACAAATCCCAGATACGACGTGACAATTCGATCAAGCACTTAATTCGATTAGCATGCACGTTTCGTTTGCAAACGGTCTTTGGTCGATCAGGCCATGAATCCCTCCCAAGGTCGATGGAGGCAATGATTGTGAATGGTCATTTACAAATGTATATTAAATAGTGGAATCGATGTGGATATAATACATCTCCTGGGAGTCCTGGCAATGCTAGCATCTCCCTCTGCCTTCGTCTCCCTCTCCCCCCTTCGGACCCCTCCCTCTCTTTGTCCTCCTCCTACCCCCTCCCTCTCCCTCTCTCGATCTCTCCTTCTCCCTCTCCGTCCCTCTTCCTCCTTCTCCATCCGACTCTGAGTCCCTCTCCCTCCCTCTTCCTCCATCTCCATCTCTCCCTCTCCCTTTCTCTCCCTCCTTCTCTCTCTCTCCCCCTCTTCCTCTCCCCCTCTCTCTCTCCTTCTCTCCCTCTCTGCTCTCCCTCTCCCTCTCCCTCTCCCTCCCCCTCTCCCTCCCTCACTCTCTCTCTCTCTCTCTCTCTCTCTCTCTCTCCCCCTCTCCCTCTCTCTCCCTCTCTCTCTCTCCCTCTGCCTCTCCTTCCTTCCCTCTCCTTCCCTCCCTCTCCCTGTCTCTCCCTTTCTCTCACTCTCTAACTCTCCCTTTCCCTCTTTGGAATCCTTCCTCAGGCCTCCCTCTCTCTCTCTCTCTCTCTCTCTCTGTCTCTCTGTCTCTCTGTCTCTCTCTCTCTCTGTCTCTCTCTCTCTGTCTCTCTGTCTCTTTCTCTCTGTCTCTCTCTCTGTCTCTCTCTCTCTCTGTCTCTCTCTCTCTCTCTCTCCCTCTCTCTGTGTCTCTGTCTCTCTGTCTCTCTCTCCCTCTGTCTCTCTCTCTGTCTCTGTCTCTCTCTCTCTGTCTCTCTCTCTCTCTGTCTCTCTCTCTGTCTCTCTCTCCGTCTAGCTTTCTCTCTGTCTAGCTCTCTCTCTGTCTAGCTCTCTCTCTGTCTAGCTCTCTCTCTGTCTGTCTCTCTCTCTGTCTCTCTCTCTGTCTCTCTCTCTGTCTCTCTCTCTCTCTCTCTGTCTCTCTCTCTCTCTGTCTCTCTCTCTGTCTCTCTCCCTGTCTCTCTCTCTGTCTCTCTCTCTGTCTAGCTCTCTTTCCGTCTAGCTCTCTCTCTGTCTAGCTCTCTCTCTGTCTAGCTCTCTCTCTGTCTAGCTCTCTCTCTGTCTAGCTCTCTCTCTGTCTCTCTCTCTCTGTCTCTCTCTCTGTCTCTCTCTCTGTCTCTCTCTGTCTCTCTCTCTGTCTCTCTCTCTCTGTCTCTCTCTCTCTGTCTGTCTCTCTCTCTCTCTCTCTCTCTCTCTCTCTCTGTCTCTCCC